>OY282558.1:237862915-238035462 GCA_958295665.1 Tipula vernalis | reverse complement strand
ATATATATATATATATATTATATATATATATATATATATATATATATATATATATATATATATATATATATATATTATATATATATATATATATATATATATATATATATATATATATATATATATATATATATATATATATATATATATATATATATATATATATATATATATATATATATATATATATATATATATATATATATATATATATATATATATATATATATATATATATATATATATATATATTATATATATATATATATATATATATATATATATATATATATATATATATATATATATATATATATATATATATATTATATATATATATATATATATATATATATATATATATATATATATATATATATATATATATATATATATATATATATATATATATATATGTATATATATAATATATATATATATACACTCATGCGAATAATTTTCCGGACAAGCTAAATTATGGAAAACAAACTGTAATTTAACAATGATTGCTTGCATTTTTATAATTTTTTCTTATCAAACTACTCTGATACACTAATGAATATATCATAACCTAAACATTTTATGTTAAATTACCGTAACTTTGCCTCTTATCGGTAGAAAAGTGAATAAACCTACCAAAATCAATGAGAAAAATTATCCGGACAACAAAAAATTTGATATAATTTTAATGGCGCAGTAACAAAAATACAATATTTAACACTTATAATTTATATTTTTGAATCGTAGTTGCCTTTTGTATTATTGTCAGTTCGTTTGAATTAATTAAAGCTGAAACATTGTCGACATTATTGATAATTTTTATCAAAATGGTTAAAGTTGGTAAAAACACTTCAACTAATATCCGATCTTTGGTTATCTTTGGTATACCATCGCGAAAAGGGGAAATCAATCCGTGATATAGGGGAGTTATTAAACATAAGCCGTTCTATTGTTTTTGATATATGCAATCGATATTACAGTGAAGACAGAATTGGACATAAATCAGGTGCTGGGAGAAAAAGAAAAATTACAAATTCGGACGAAAAATTTATGTTGCGGGAAATAAAGGAAAATCCCAAACAAACTGCTGTCGAGTTAAATAAAAAATTGAAAACATTCAGTGGTACAACCGTGTCTGATTCAACAGTGCGCAAAAAATTGCAGAGCTTAGGCTTTAATTCACGCATTGCACGACGTAAACCTTGTTTAAGTGAAGCAAATATAATAAAAAGGCGCGATTTCGCCTTAAAATACCGAAATCACCCAATTGATTTTTGGAAAAAAGTGATTTTTGTTAACGAAAGCAAGTTCAACATCTTTCATAACGATGGTAAACAGCAAAGAGTATGGAGAAAACCGAATCAGGAATTGCAATACAAAAATATTAATTTAACGACAAAACACGGGGGTGGAAATATAATGATATGGGAAGCAATGGGATATATGGAGTAGGCAATCTTAAATTTATTGAAAGTACCATGGATAGTAGAATGTATTTAAATATTTTAAAAGAAAATTTGCGATCATCGGCTGAAATTAACCATTGTGGAACGGAATATTACTTACTCGTATATCAAGAAAATGACCCAAAACACAAAGCACATATTGTTAAATTATGGATCTTGTATAATTGCCCACATGTTCTGGAAACTCCTCCACAAAGCCCGGACCTCAATCCCATTGAGCATTTGTGGGACCACTTGGACAAAAAAATACGAGGTAACCACCGATAACCAACAAAACATCATTAAAATCGGCAATTGAGCATGAATGCGAAAACATTGACACTAGATTTTTACAAAATTTGGTGGAATCTATGCCACGTAGACTACAAGCTGTGCTGGATAATAATGGATTACACACTAAATATTAATACAGTGAAAAATTAATACAAATTTCCATATTACAAACATATTAAACTTATAATTTTATTATAAAATTATTCTGTAGTGTCAATAATATTCTTTGAAATATAATTTTGTCCGGATAATTTTTCTCATTAATTTTGATAGGTGTATTCATTTTTCTATCGATAAGCGGCAAAGTTACAGTAATTTAACATAAAATGTTTAGGTTATGATATATTCATTAGTGTATCAGTGTAGTTTAATAAGAAAAAGGTATAAAAAGGCAAGCAATCATTGTTAAATAACAGTTTGTTTTCCATAATTTAGCTTGTCCGGAAAATTATTCGCATGAGTGTATATATATATATATATATATATATATATATATATATATATATATATATATATATATATATACAGTGACGAGCAAAATTGGACGAATGTATTTGGTTTCCCGTTTCCACGCAAACGCATTATTTTATTATACGCATTGCAACAAAAAGTTTTGTAAATTTTTTTAACTATATGTCTGTTATATTTAAAAATAGTTATAAAAATAAATTTATTAGATGTACTCAAAAATAGTACGTAAATAACTCACCGAAGAACATTCTTCCAATTTTGCTCGTTTTCATATTTTTAAATTTATTGTTCTATAGTTAACGGTACTTTATGTTATCGTGTCATCTCATGTTTAAACCGGCTATTGCGATTTATTTTATTAGTTATTTGTGCGTTGTCGAGTGTGTAGTGCAGTGCATTCATTTATTTTTTAGAAAATTTAAGTATGAAGAAAATATCTTCAGAATGAGAAAATTCTATTAAAGTATTAATAGGAAAAGGGTATTCTTCTCGAAATATAGCAAGCCTATATAAGGTTTCGCATTCAACTGTGCAACAAGTTGGCCAACGAAGCGGTTTTGGGCATACAAAAGGCGTCAAAGGGAGGCGCAGATTACTGACCGACCGAGATGCTCGCCTAATGGAGCGTCATTTGAACGAGAAAACGTCAACCAGTAGGGTTAAAACACCTTTAGAGGCCGCTAAAGCGATAAATAAATCTGCTAGTGAATGGACAGCTCGAAGGGCGCTGAAAAGAATTGGGTTTGTGAGCAGTGTAAAGCAAAAGAAACCTGCTTTGTCGGATAAAAATATAAAAGCTCGTCTACTGTTTGCGAAAGGACATAGATCATGGTCCGTTGAAGATTGGAAAAAGGTTATATGGTCAGACGAAACCAAAATTAATCGTTTTCAGTCAGATGGTAAAGAGTATTACTGGCATAGGCCTGGCGAGAAATTGCAGAAACATCAAGTTAAGCAAACAATGAAACATGGTGGAGGAAATTTGATGGTTTGGGGCTGTTTCACTTGGGCGAGCACATGGCCATTAACTAAAATAGATGGTATAATGAAGAAGGAAGATTATTTAACCATTTTGAAAAACAATTTGCCAAATTGTATTGACCAATGTGCCTACCCCGTTCTTGAAATTGTATTTCAACAAGACGGCGACCCCAAACACACTGCCAAAATAGTTCAAAAATGGTTAACTGAACATCAGTTTACTACTTTAAAATGGCCAGCGCAAAGCCCGGATTTAAATCCGAAAGAGAATTTATGGGCAATTCTCAAACGACGATTACGGGATTATGATCAACCCCCACAAACAGTCAGTGAACTATGGGATCGAGTAAACGTGGAATGGAGTAAAATTCCATCGTCCACACTAGAGAAATTGGTAGAACTCATGCCAAAAAGGGTAACAAGTGTCATTGCGAACAAAGGATTGTGGACGAAATACTAGAACAATAACAAAAAAATATAAAGTGGATTCGTGCAAAATTGGAATAATGTACTCAATTGGATTTCTTATTAGTTATTTAAGTTTTTATTTAAGAATTACTGTAATTTATTTTATTTAGTTTTTAAAATAAACTATAAACAATAAAACTTGCATTGCCTTATTTCTTTAACTGGTTGGATAAACTCATTAAATGCGAAAATAAGGAATCATCAAAATTATTCGACCATTTTTGCTCGCCAGTGTATATATATATATATATATATATATATATATATATATATATATATATATATATATATATATATATATATATATATATATATATATATATATATATATTTATATAAGTATATGTATTTTTTAATTTAATTAAATAATAATAATACACTTCAACTACATCAGTGAGTGAACCCTTTAACGGGAAAATAGCATAATAATAATATATATTTAGTTAAATGTGCGTCATTTTGTTTGTATGGTGCTAAATAGTCCGCTTAAATTGAGTAATATCACGTGTGATTGTGTAGTGAATAGTGTAGTGGAAGTGAATTAAAAATTACTTGATGAGGAAAGACTTCAACAAGGAAATATGTGTCCAAAAAAATCATAACGGTACTATCCAGATATCGTTATAGGTATTTTCATATCACATATACTGGTCTATATACATATGTATATGTGGTATGAATTTGTGTAAATATGTTTTGTTTCTTTTAATTTTGGGGGGGGGGGGGGGGTGGATTTAGTTTAGAAAACACCTGAGAAACTCGATCAAGATGGCACTAGCTGAGGTGACAGCATGATGGGCGGGTGGTAGTTGGTTTAATTATTGTCAAATTATTAATCTTCATTGGTCCGTTAAAATGGATTTAGTTTAGAAAACACCTGAGAAACTCGGTCAAGATGGCACTAGCTGAGGTGACAGCATGATGGGCGGGGGTGCTAGTTGGTTTAATTATTGTCAAATTGAATCCATAAAGATTAATCTATAATTTAAATTAGTGTTTTATTTTTATGAACCAAGTAATATTTATGAATTAAACAATTTTTGTTAGGTTTGGGGCTCTTTTTTGTTTCTTTGGTACTGATTGGGGCTTTAGCTTTCGAACCCTATTAGAGTTCATTTTCGGGGGCGTAATGAGGAATGTATTAAAAGATTCCTTCTTTTAAACATGGGTCGAAGGCAGGGACAAATTTTTATCGGAACCGACTTTTCATGGAAGCGCTCAGCCGTGTGTTTTCGAAGAGAGTCTTGCTAATGCACTTTCATGTGGAAACGGTTGTACATTTGAGTAAAAGTGGGGTTGCGTGAGGTGGGAGACAATTTGGACGACAAGTCATTGGATTTACCAATATTTTTCGTGATCTTCAATGACATTTATTGAGTTTGTACTTGATTTGATTTCTAGCATTTCCAAATCATAATGCAAAAATTTCGCATTTTTAGAAAAATTTAACTGGAAAAACAACAGAATAAAATTTACCTTAGAAAAAGAAGTAGATAACAAAATTTCATATTTGGACATTCTGCTGATTCATGAACCAAATGGCAAAATTACGTGTGATTGGTACCATAAAAATACTTGGTCTGGTAGATATTTAAATTTTCATTCTTGGTTTTCCAACAATAATTAACACCATTAAAATTCTGACCCAAAAAATTCTAAAACTTTCCAATACTAAATTTCACAATAAAAATTTAAAAATTCTAAAAGGTGCAACCAGTATCCGGAAAAATTGGTAAACCACATAATTTGGAAACAAAAAAATGCCCATACAAATTTTATTTCTCGATCAACAATTGAAACCACTAATTATTTGGCTATTTCCTACGTTAAAAATCTTGACGAAAAAATCAAAAATCTTTTCAAAAATTATAACTTTAAAATTATGGGACGTCCAGCTACAAGCTTAAAAAACAACTTGTTTTCTAAAATTAAAGATAACACACATTTACATAAACAATCAAACGTTGTTTATCAGGTACAATGTAGTTGCAACGCTACCTACACGGGACAGATGAAACAATTTTTAGAATAAAGATTTTACCAACATAAAAGTGACATAATACAAACCAACAAATTAGTTTAGATCACATAAAAATTCTTGAAAAACAAAAAATTTTTAGAAAAAGATCGATTTTGGAAATGTTACAAATTGGGTCAGGTGCAGGTTCAACGGGTGCCATTGAAGATTGCGCTTATGTTGGCAACTCTTACGTCTTGTTCATATAAATTGTTTTTTGCCTCATGCAACTTTGTTTGTATTTAAATGTACAACCATGGGGTTACATGGGGGCGCATTAGCAAGATTTTTTTTCGGAAATACATGGCTGGATTTTTCTGTGAAGGGTCGGTTTTAGTAAAGATTTGTGATTGCTTTATTATTTTATTTTTGTATAAAAGAAGGCATTTTTTGATATATTTTTCATTACGCTTTTGAAAATGAATCCGAATAGGGTTCGAGGGCTAAGGCTTTACTTGGTACAGCGGAAATGGAAAGGAGCCCTGAACCAGGTAAAAATCGTTTAATTTAATAAATAAATCTATAATTTATTTCAGAAAATTAAATTTATACTTAATTAATTTTAGAATAGTTAGTATAAATGATTAATGCATATTTTAAATTTAAGAAATTCTTGAACAACCTGAAACAACTTTACAGGAATTAGAGCAGTAGGTGAACTTTAAATTGTATTGTCTTGAGCTAAATAATTTACTAAAAATATATTACTAACAAATCTTCTAACTATCAACTGGTGTCTGGAATCTGGTTGATTCTTTGTTGCTAACATACCTTTCCTTTCCTTCGGTTTTGTTAAGTGTAAAGGGGGTGCGAAGGGCCCGGCGTCATTCGGAAGTCTTGCTTAGGCTTGGTCATACACCCTGATCAATCAATCAATGAAAAACATAGGCGTACATGGCTACGCCAGGGCTAGAGAGAGTAAGATTATAATTAGATGAATAAATAAGACAGGTTATGCCAATTCAGTGATCCCCAGTACATGAATTTTGGTCGCAAAATTCTTCACTGCCTCGTGAGAATTTTTTATACGTAGAAGGCGTATAACATTCATTTTGTTATTGTGTGCTGTCATATACGTTATTTGCATTAGTGTATCGTTTTGTAACGGTAAGTATCAAAAGTAAGCTAATCGGTTGAAGTCGGTACACATTTTTTGGTGCTTATGCTCGCGTATGAGGCAAGAGAATTTACAATACTGCGTTGTTCATTATTCAAACAATATGGTAAGTATTTTTTGAATATTCTACTTTTAGTAAAGTTCTATTACATATTGTATAATAAAAAAATGTATTTCTTTAGTTTTAACTTAATATGTTTGTTTATTAATTTATTATTAATTTATAATAAATCGGGTTTTTATTAAAAATTATTAAAAAATTAATAAACTAATAAAATATAAAATTCGTATTATTAATATATAATCGGAGCATAAAGAGCAGAATCATAAAAGAGCATTCGAACACACACACATTAACTAATACCATCACGATCCGGTAATTCTCGCCTCACTGACTAATGAGGCGACCAAAATTTATGTCCAGATTTCAGTTCAAGGTTAAATTTCAATTTTTTTTTCTTGTTTTTGTTTGATGATTTCTAAATTTCATTTTTTTTTTCTTGTCTGGCACACGTAATCCATCTAATTAAAGTAGCGATGGCTAACACACCTGTGGGTATAATTAAACCACTCTATTTTTCGGTTGGATGCTATCACTACTTTGCAAAGACGGACATCTCCGAAGACTCCTGAATTTTGCCACAGTATAGTCTCCAAAATCTGTTATTGGCACTTCTTAATTGATATTTGTAAATTTTGAGGACTTTGGGGTCATTGCCGATATGTAACGTATTTAAATCACATCTGTATTTTTATGTAAAATGTCAATACACAAATTAAGTTCACTGTGTTGTTCCACTTGCAAATTAATTCATGACACCTTTCACCAAAGAATAATTAGTTTTTATTAAATTTAGGTACACCAAAAAAACTAAATTACATGACTATGAATAAAATATATGTTTTTATTGTGCAGGCGTAAGAAAATATAACATGGCATAGTGTCACGCCGAAAAATAGAAAGCAGATATAAAATAACTACACTCGGCAAGGGCCAACAAACGATTGATGTAAAAAGTAAAGTAAAAAGTATAGGTTCGGTAATCGACGCATGAACTTTTGAGGCGATGAATAAGAGCGGAGAATAAAATGAATAATCTGTCTTGCTTATCGGTACACTGCACTGCTGAATTGAATTAAGTGTTGTGTTGTTTATTGGTTAGATTATGGGAGTTTTTGGAAATGTACACCAGGGCGCTGATATTTGTAATTGAAATATCGCGGTCGTGTATGTAGATAGTTAATAAGCGGTGAGTGCGCCCAATATACATGATTGGTATCAGCGCCCGATCTAGCTCTTTGGGGCCCAGAATAATATAATTCACAGTAATGTAACATAAATTAATTCACAGCGTTAAAAAACAAAGCAAAAACTTGCACTTATTTAAGCCTTCTTGCTTTTTCTTCTATAGGTTTTACTTCGTTCGGTTCAATCGACCATAACGCCAATGCGAGTAGAGCGCCATAGCAGAGAGAAGGTAAGTTTTAATTAACTTTAACTTACTAAACGATCTCTCTGCGCTAGCAACGGTTACTGAAAAGGTTAAAAATATACGGAACGCAATTATAAAATTAGGAAAGATATTCGAATATTGGGGCGTTAAAAAATTTAAAACATTCAAAAGATTTCTGTCGAATTCTGCTGGAAAAAAATTGTTTACTAAAGAAATTTCTGATATTAAATCAGTAGATACATCTCCAGCATAAAATGACGCAATTTCCTTACAAGAATCTTGTAATTGCACGTCTAATAAATTTTTGGAATTAAATAAAAAATTAAATTTGCAGCAAATCATTTTTGCATCAGCAAATCTGTTTTCTAATTCATATAAAACTATGCAGGTCTATTAAGGGAAGAAAAAATGAGATCTTAAATGCTTATCCGATGAAATTTCGTCGTTACAAATTTCATCGGATAAGCGTTTTCGTTTGCACAACTGAATCAGCGGAATAACACAATAAACTTTCATTTATGGAAAACTGTTTTGTTTCCAGATCCTGAAACACGTATCTTCAAATTAATGTAGTTTTTGATTGTACTCTTGATTTCTTTATGTGAAATATCAGGAGTACAGTCTACTTGAATACCAAAATATTTTGATTTCTTTACTTTTGATAAGATTTTTTTAGATATCTCATTAGCCAGAAATATAATAAATTCATTTTGAACGATCTTAGAAAGGTAATTGATATGTATTTGTTTAGATTAAATTTTTTCAAGATGATCTTTCAGTATCGTACCATATTTGGCGAAAAATTCAATTAAACCTAAAAAATTACCGTTTTTCGGACATCCACTGTTTACGCTAGTACCTCTGAAAGCTAAATTTCTTATGGTATAAAACAGAGAAGGTATAGATGATGAAATATGAAGCAAACCGAAGAACAAAAATAGAGTTTATTCCTGAATGACGTACAGTGAAGGAAATCATTTTACTATGTAGTGTGGATAGATAGTTACATAAATTTAGGCATATATTTTGCATGAATTGTTAATTAGTTTAAAGTTTAAAGCTGTTAAATTACTACAAGTTGTTATTAATGAATATGTGAGTTCTGTTTTATGAAAATTTTGTTACATATAAAAAAATTCGAAAGGCAGTTCGAAAGGCAGAGAACAGTTCGAAAGGCATCCCAGTCGGTTTTCTTCCTGTTCCTGTAGATTGGACTTTTTCGAGAAGCCAAGTCTGAAAATTGAATTGAAGATAACAGTGATCAGAAAAGAAGTGGTCTTTCGACACTTTCCAGTTTAATAGATTAATCGTCAAAAAGTTTGAAACAAGTGTAATATCTAATACCTCCTCTCTATTTCTAGTTATAAAGTCAGCTTATTGCCTATGTTACATATATGAAGGTTAGTACTTAAAATATAATCAAGGAGTAACTCACCTCATTCATTTGTGTCCGTACTTTCCCAGATTGTGTGATGATAATTTGCATTACACCCCCGGATAACTTCAACCATACGCTTTTGAGCCTCCAAAATTAGCTTACCTGGAATGATTGGTGGAGTATTCACTTCATCGTAAGCAAGGTAAGCTGATATTAGCCAGAGGTTCCATTTATCGACCTCAATACTGGTCGCTACTACATCAATATTGCTGAAATTTGATAGCAGGAAACAACTTATAATATTTTTTATAGACAATACACGATTACTTTCTTTTTTCGCGTGTATTAATCTACAATAGGCAGTTTTGAGCCCAAGTAGCCGGTCTTCGGTGGCCCTAGGTTCCTGGATCAAGACGACGTCTGTCCCTTCTTTCCCAATTTTGAAAATTAGAACAGCTGATGCTACCTTAGAGTGGTGAAGGTTGACTTGCAGAAATGTCAACATCTCTACAGCTACTTCTTCACCACGGTAACATCAGAGTCTTCATCTAATGAGAAGCCCTTTGAGAGCCTCTTTTAATACTGCAAGGATGTTGACGTTTCCGTGTCCGTGAAGAGAGTTTTCGCTTGGCTGCCCGCTATTTCCGCGCCGAGATGAGCTATCAAGCACAGTGGTAGTGTCTGAAAGTGACTTCGGATCTTCCGAATTGTCCGCGTCCTTCTTGTACACCGTAAGTTTGACTGCACTGAAACCATAGTTAATTAAACCGTTGGTTTTTCCAATGCAGCCAGTGGTTGATTTAAATTGGTGAGGTGGAGTTCCAGGCAAATCAAGTGAATTTTAAAAACTCTTTTTTTGAATATTGGTAACATCAAAATCGGCAGGCAGTGGTATTAATCCTGTTGGCTGATGCATCGTTCTGTAATTATACGCTAATGTTTACAGTAAGTGATAGTTTTTGAAAAATCATCACAAATGAGATGCTTTCAAACGCGAGTTTAATTCATCTGCTGTTATTGATCGTGTGATGACTGTAATATTGATTAATTTGTTATATTGCTATTATTTCGCAAGACAGCGTAAAGCGCATTCGTTTGTGAATTGCGAAACGACTCTTATATCACAGATAAGATTAGACAGATGAGGATCTTGTATGGGCCATATTTACATTCCAAATTTCAATAGCAAATTCCAATCCAATCTGTTTAGACCAGGACGTATATAAATTTACATTTCTATCCCTGTTTATCCTTTTACCCATGACTTTTTATTACAAAGGAAAACCCAAAAAAAACGAAATGCTTCGTTTTTGTTTTGATGTCCCAGTTGTACTTTGCGTGAGCAATCGAGAAATTTTGTTTGAGATGGCACGTTAAAACACGAAACAGAAGTATAAAACATAAAAAAACAAAATCTTCGGCTTTTTAAATTTGTTTTTCATTGAAGTAAATTATAATGTTCGCACTTTTTTCGTTCTTTTTTACGAATTATGGTATAAAGTGATGATCACGGTGAGGTATAAGAGAGCATCACCGTGATTTATCATTGATCGCTCTTAGAGCACTCAGTCGTACAATAGGGGTAATAAAAATAGTCATGGGTAAAAGTAGTAATTACGTCCTGGTCTAAACAGATTGGATTGTAATTTACTATTGAAATGTAAATACAAGATCCACATCTGTCTATTCTTATCTGTGCTTATATAGTGAACATAATTCTATCGGAGAAAATGCAAAATATACAGACACTCCTCACGATCCGTAGAACATATGTACAAATTTTTATCAAAATCGGTGCAGTAGTTCTTGAGTTTTGGTGTTACAAATACAACCGTAATTTTTATATACATATACAGAGATTGTATATTTGTCAACAGTCTATTTTGTTGCTCCAATTTAAAATTGCAACCATTTTTAGGTGAACATAACCTTTTCCAACAGAGTGGGGAGATATTTTTTTATATACATATTTTATTTACAAGGAATACAAGCAATTTAATTTGTTTTTTTCAGTTATTTTAAATTTATTTAATTTTTAATGAAATTGCATATCATAAAAGTAATGAGGTTTTATAATTAATAATAATTATTATTTTTTGCATTTTCGAAAATGTGATTTTGTATTTTCTGTAATTTGGTTTGCTTACATAATCATATTTCCTTCCAATTATTTAATAAGAACGTAACATTGTATAAACTAACAACAAAATGTATATTGAACGATTTATGCGGTAAGATATGGGAATTATAATTTGATAAGTCGGGGCTAGATGGTCGTTGAGAATTTCATGCAAGCTTTTCAAAATATAAAACAACCAATTTGTAGAAAGCTCAATATTTCTCAAACAGTACCCCTTAGGACTTTGCATTTTAACATTTCTCTTGCAAATTATTTAAACACAAAAAACAACAAACCCACCTAGGCCGTCAATTAATTTTTACTTTTGCGTAAAAAATTACCCATGGTATGCGTATTTTAATGTATTCAATACAGAAATAGCCTCAATCGAAATGTTCAATAATGCACAACACATGATACAAGGCAATAAGGGAAATAAAAAAAAATCTCATATAATTGTATTTCCGCGGTAAAACAACAAAACCACATAAACATAAATAACAAAATACAAATGAATTTTAAATTTTAAATGGATATCTGTTCCTAAAGATTTTGTGTTAATCCTCAAATACCTCAAAGCTACAAATAACATACCATACTGTTATCAATATGTGTGCTGTGTTCCCACTAACAATTCATTCAAACCAAACCGAGGAAAATCGGGAAAAGCTTTTTTCAGTTTAAATTTATCAAAACAACTGTGAATGTGTGTAGTGTATGGTATTTAATTTTAAAGTTACAATAAAGTGCTTATAAGCGAATATATAAAAGTCCCGGAGGCATTCAATATAATTGGTTTCACAGAGTTTAATATACAAAAAAAAAAAGAATTCTGTGTATCGGTTTCGGATACTTTACTCATAACAGAGAGAACTTTAAGTCAAATTTGGATTCTAGTAATTTCTGCAGGTGGTCTTGGTTTTATTCCGCTTGAGGATTTCGTTTCAATAATATTTCTATAAATCTGATTTCGATCGACTTTCACTGGAATCAAAAAGTTAAATTGAAATATGTAGAGATGCTATATAAATGCCATATCGTGGGTGTTATATATAATGTAAAATATTAGGCTATAGAAATATTTGGGAAAAATGTATCTGTTTTTTCACCCGCAGAAGTATTAACATTAATTTTACAGCAATCTAAATTCTCAGTAGTTGTTTTTCGCTAAGGTATTATGTACAATATAAAAATGATCCAAAAAAGATACCTTTTTTTTCTTAAATAAAACAAAAATTTCAATCTAATTATCCTGGATTGACCGTAAAACTTTTTGAAAATTTCTAAGAAAAACAAAACAAAAGCACTGAAGAACATTGATCAAATTATTGATGATAACAAATCCTTACAAAACATATTTTATTTTTGCTAAAGTTAAAACACGTTAAGTAACTAGAAATGCTAGGGATTCATCATTTTTTTGTTCGAATTTTTGAGTTTTTTAGGAAACTCTTAAAGTCATAAAATTAAGTAAAAAGCCAACAAAATAATCAAATTAAAAAAAAAAAAAATTCTAAATACATCATCACCACGCTGCCGCCACCCAATGAAATACATATACAACAAACTTTTTAGGTTCAATTAGCAGTCTAGAAATATTTTGGATGGTTTTTTCTTGGTTCTGATTTTTGTTAAATAAAAATAAAAAAATATAGTCGTACCATCGAAGGAATGTTTAATAATAGGAATTACATTTCTTATGCATTTTGGTATCATTGAGTCGTTTGTTGATTCGGTTCGCGAATTCTCTCTTTTATTGCATTTGGGCTTATTCCCGACGTTTTGTTGCTTAGGAGAGCTAATAAAAACAGGTTTACATCTAATAAGACTAATAAACAGTGATATGAAACTAAATTTCATATACAAATATGATACAAGCGAAATTGGAAATTAACAATTTAACGCTAAATTCACTTTGTACTAAAATGCAGTTTCGCAGCATACTTGGTGTTTTTCATATTAGAACTACGATTTTACTACGTTTCCCATTAGAGAACGGAAACAAGCGTACAATGTCGATGAGAAACAAATAAATAGTATATACACCAAGGTTGAGAAGTATGCTATTATAGCCCGAGCGAGTATATAGTAAAGGAGGGGTTATAGTAAACGAGGGCTATAATAACACTTCTCAAGCGTGGTATATATAACATTTTTTCTACTACTAGTCGTAGAAGGCACACTAACCATTAAGGTTTTTTGTTGATAAGAAAATTAATTTGATAAGGGAAACACTTGCTCTTTAATAATATTAACTATGTCGAAGTAGCCCGAATTTTTTACTGAATTGTAGTAAGCGTAAATTTAAAATGACACTGCATTTTGTTTCTTATTTGAAGTTTTATCGATTTATTAATTTGGTATGTTCAATTTTAATTAGTTAAACGATTCTAATGAAATTTTATTTAATCCAAAAATGTGCATTTAAATTCGCATTTCGGACGCACCCATAATCTCCCTATCCATTTAATCGCATTACATCTGGTGTTCATTTTTCATTATTAACTAGTGGTCAATAATAAAATATTATTAACCACTAGCCGAGAAATTTTGTTTCTCAGGCTACTAAAACACATAATAATGATGCCCTTTACGACTAGTAGTGGAAAAAATCTATTATTGCAAGCACAAGCAAAATCAAAACAAAAAATATTCAAAAAATACGAAAATAGTATATTGTATAATTAGGAGGAAAAGTACTGCATTCCCGGACGATAGTGGAAATTGGCGGACGAGGCGATAGCCGAGTCCGGCAACCACGGGAGTCCGGGAATGCACTTTTCCTCCGAATTATGCATACTATTTTTTCTCCGATCGGACTTTAAAACGAATATAAACCCAAAATAATTTTTAGTATTATTCATTAATTATCATATTAAGAAATCAAAACAAAGTAAAAAATCGAAAATAACATAAAATTATTGCTTAGTTAGCCACGACATATTCCCGGCCTAGGCCAGAAAAAATATTCTCGTACTATTATTACTTGTTGCTTAGCAACAAATACAACATACTGGAATCATGAGCTTTTCGTTTCGAAAAAACAACGGAAAGATATATTTTTTCCTACGATCGGAGAAAAACAATTTTTCGAGTAATTTTGGTCGTTTCGTTTTATTTCAACAAGCCAAATCAAAAGATCAAATTTCAAGTAAATCTAGTTGTTCAACTCAAAATAAATCAAAAAGAGCTAAACAGAAAAACCTAAATCAATACAATGAAGCTTGATTTACATATGCGACATGCGACGTGTGACAGATGGAAATAAACGTGACGCTTTCTTGACAACAATTTAAATTTGTGACGAGTTCCGCCACGCACACTTTAAAAATTTGTTTGTATTTCAATTTTTGTTCTTATAACAAGCAAACGTCAAAATTTTAATAATTAAAAATGTGGAATAATCAAACAATTAAAAGGAGAAAACTTAAAGTTCTTTTAATATTAGCGGTAATAAAAAATCAAAAATATGTTGGGTAAATCAACTTTTGTTAAAAAGGAATGAGCAAGGCCATTATGATAATTTGGTAGCAGAAATGAGGCTCTATGAAAAACAGAAGTTTTTTAATTACCACAGAATGTCGGTTGAATTGTTTGATCAGTTGCTCGAGAAAATAAAACACAGAATAGAGAAGTTACGCATAAGTCGAGAACCAATATCTGCAGGAGCCCGACTTTCATTAACGTTGAGGTAAGCACTATATGCTGACAATAAAAACAGGTAATTGAAAAATTTAATAATTATTTTGATTTTAGATACCTAGCAAGTGGCGACATGATGAACTCACTTGCCTATGACTATAGAGTGTCTGAAGCGTCAGC
The DNA here is from genome assembly GCA_958295665.1 of Tipula vernalis. Classification (NCBI taxonomy): domain Eukaryota; kingdom Metazoa; phylum Arthropoda; class Insecta; order Diptera; family Tipulidae; genus Tipula; species Tipula vernalis. The sequence continues at coordinate 238,019,896 of OY282558.1, read as the reverse complement.
AAGTAATATTATGGCCGCAACATGTGAGGTATTATGGGATTCGCTGTTTCGTATATCGTTCGATACGTTGACCGAAGCCAAATGGAAATCAGTGGAACATGAGTTCAATAATAAATGGAATTTCCCAAACTGCATTGGATCTCTTGACGGGAAACATATCACAGTTCAGGTAATTTTTTTAATACGCTGCTCTGCTATCAAGATAATTTTGTCTTAATTTTAGGCATTTCAAAATAGTGGTAGCAACTGTTACAACTACAAATCTTCTCACAGTATTGTGTTGATGGCAATTTGCGACGCTGATTACAACTTCTTAGTTGTAGATATAGGAGCGTCAGGGAGATCAGCGACAGTGGAATATTTAGAAATACAACTTTCGGCCAAGCGTTGATCGAACAGAATTCATTTTTAAATATACCGCCAGACAAATTTTTACCAAACAGCACTATAAGTGCACCACACGTGATTGTCGGCGACGAGGCTTTCCCATTAATTAAACATCTAATGAGGCTATTCCCGGGAAGAAATACGTCTACGGAAATCCCATACCAGAGTCGGTATTTAATTATCGTTTATCACGCGTAAGGCGAGTAATAGAAGACACATTTGGCATTTTATCGGCAAAATGGAGAATTTTCAGGAAGCCCATTCACGCGAAACGGGAAAACGTGGTGAAATTTGTGAAGGCAGCTGTATGTTTACATAACTGGATAAAAAAAAATCCATTATATTGTCCATCTGGATACACAGATGTTGAAAATGGAAGTGGTGAGATTATTGAAGGGCGGTGGCGTCGAGAAACCGCAACAGACAGTAATGGAGCTCTGCAACGTATTGGCCGGACAGGTTCCAACAATCCCTCATCAAATGCTGTTGATATAAAGAACAATTTCAAAACATATTTTAATGAAATGGATATCCTTCCGTGGCAGCAGAATAGAATGTATAATTGTATAATTCATAGAAAAATCATATTAAAATAGTTTAGTTTATTGTTCATTCATGTGTTTTATTCATATACACTTTTACATAATTAAATTATAAACAATAATTCTTTGAACGTAGCAGTGCACATAAGCTTCGTAATTTCGAAACGTTTACGCCTCTGCTCAGTTGGTTCCATTTTTTTTAAATCGCCCGCCAAGGACATACAATAGTAGTCAATAGAGTCGTGCTCGGGTATTGGTTCTTTCAGAATATTAATTAATTCTGAAATGTTCTGATTTATCTGAAATTATAAAATTTATTTAAATTTTAATTTAAGAAGCTATTTCACAAACACACTTGTTTCCCTTTGATTTTTTTTGGTGTTGATGCCACAACTACAGATGATGAAGATGTTGATGAATGTTCAAAAAAATCATCCGAAAGAGTTTCAGGATCCGTTTCAGCGAAAAACGATCGCAACGATGTACTTGTGTTGACGTTTTCTTCTATGGACGGATTACTTATTTCGGTATGAATTTCATCTAAACTGCTTGCAAGATATCTAAACATATGTTTATGTTATTATTTTTATATAAATCATATAAATTTATGTATACATACTTTGGATTATCTTTTAAAAACGGTTTAAGGAATCCCATTGATGCAAGCAGTGAAGAATATTAACTTTTCGAATTTGCGGGACTACCACTTTTTTATTTTTTATTTAATTCGGAATACCGCTCCCGCAACCGCTTCCATTTTTTTTTGGCATACATCAACTAAAATGTTAATAAAAATGATAGTTTTAATTTATTTTAAAAAAATGTATGGTTATATAAAAATTTACCAGGTATTCCAATTTCTATCCCAATGTCGTTCCATATTTTACTGCGATAGCCATTATTTTTATACATCACATGTGTGACATCATATAATGTATGTCTTTTTTCAACTACTCTTATAAGCTGTTCATCACTCATTTTTGATTTTAATTATTTACAAATTAATTATATTAGTTATTATAATTAATTACAAACACTGGATTTTTATTTTATTTTACAAATAATAACTAGAACTACACACGCAAAACTCTTTCCAAAACAAAACAAAATGTAACAAAAATAAATGTAATGTCAAAACCTACTACTTCGTTTTATACATACAAAAAAATTGTATTGGGTTTGTGCGACCGTGACGGAAAAGATAAAATTAAACCATCTCTCGACGTGTGCCGTGTGACGAATATCAAAATATTCGTCTCTGATTGGCTATAAGCTTCCGTCACACGTCGCACGTCGCATATGTAAATCAAGCTTCAGCGTGAAGAAAACAAAAAATCGAAACAATCTAGCATGTCTTGCAAATTCAAAATAACAACAAACGATATTCAAATTCAAATTTGAATAGAGACAATGAAAGAGATGATTATTGTATTGTTTGTAAATTTTGAGTTATGAGTTTATGACGTATATTACAAAAACAACAACATTTTAAAGTTCAAAAATAACTTATTTTTAAAGACGATTTTCACTAAGAAATAAACATTTTCATGATTCAATTTTTCAATCAAATAAAATTACATGTTTTATGAATATTTTCGTATAAAAATAATATAAAAGCTCATAATTCTTATAGACTAAAAATGTAAATGAAAACAATCGTTTTCCCATGTAGTTTCATAGTAAAGTAAAAATGTTATGTACCTTATTTTAAGCTTAGTAAAAAATACAGTCAATGTGGAGGTTCTTGTTTATAGAGTAGGCTCTGATGGCACACACTAGAAACGTTTAACATAGTTGAAATTTATAAAGCTCCATACCGTTATAAATTGCTCTCAAGGGAACTTTTGAACTTTTCTCCTGAAATTTCGCAAAATTGACCAAGATTTAAACTCTTCTAACTAGGATTAATTTAGAGATATTTTAGATTTTTTTAAATAAAGATAATTATGTATGTCTAATTTTTTAACGTGAAATTAGTTTCTGTGCAGTTTAATTGTATTTATGCAAATTTTCTGTGCTCAAGGGCATAAATCGACTTATGCCCTTTTAATTCTTGTGTGGCGGTCAACGCATGTGTACATGCGTTCGCCGTCACACAAAAACAACGCGCCCCTTCGACACCAACCGCGCGACACAAAAAAACAACAAAACGAACTACTGTCTCTTCCATGTGAAGAGACAAGACAAAAATAGAAAAACAGTCTCGTCTCGGATTTTGTACTGCACGCACGCGCACTCAACTTACAATATAAAATTATGGTGATGGAAAAACAAATCTAATTAAATAAGTATGAAATAAAGAATAATTTAATAAATAAAATACACAACAACAAAATATAATAAAATAAAATATAATTAATCATAAATTTAAATGTGGCGTTTTAAATAAATTAAAAATAAGTGAAACGCTAAAGTGGTAACCCCGACGGCCGTGTTTACGGCATTTACATGAACACGCCACGCCTAGTTATAATAATAAAAATCGGCGCAACCATTTTGGATATTTGTTTTTTTTTTGGTGTAAATATAATTTTTTTGGACACATGATACAAACCTGTACCAGAAAATATATGGAGTCAGCATCACCGCAGTCATCATAAATTACATTCAACATACACACATAAAATAAACATCTAAAATCACACCAAACAAGAATTCACACCATCAATTACCACCACCATCACCTCCGTCATGATTGCTAAAACAGTAGCATTAAACGCAACGGGTTGAGCGGCATATGATCAGCTTCTTAACCGCCACCATTACCGCCATCATAATCGCAATCAACGACAACAGCAACGGGATCAACATTACCGCCGTTATTTTACCACGGCGTACATACCTGCGCCTTCGTCATCGCAGTCATCATTACGACCACCAGTGACATCAGCAGCGTCGTGATTCACCACGAAAACCATCGGTAGACAACACATATAAAAAGGGGCACCATCCCATCACCGACAGCGACATCACCGTCATCATCATCATGGTCACCATCAACGAGCAGCATCAACAACAATAGCAGCGACACATCATTTTCTTAAATTTTTTATATAATATTGTACATTTTTCACCACCATATTTTTGTTTCATCCGCGTTCATTTTTTTAAATTTTTTTTTAGATTTAATAAATTTTTTTTTTGTTGTTTTATTAAATCGACTCACACAAACGACATACAGCCATTCCCGACCACACTCCCCAGACTCACAGGAATGACACGACAGCGGACCGAAACTGGCCTCAAGACACGACGTCAGATTACAGAACATCCTTCTGGTCTGGCGCGTGTTTTGAGGCCAGGCGAAAAATTTGGACAAGTAAATGCCAGGCAAACACTGGCAAGTCCGGGTTTTAGCAACACATACTGACGCACTCAAACACACGCAGCACTCAGTGGGGACAGTGTTGAGGTCCACATCGGGTCTATGGTCGAAGCCCCTGCTCCCAACTACCTGGTGTGTCCCTCGTCACTTCCTACACTGCTGCCCACATTTGCACACACACGCAAGCATCGCACAAACATTTCGCACAAACGAACATTTACACCCCAATTCCCATAGTCGTGTCATTTCAGGCGACGTGACTTAAGTCACGTCACGTCGCATGAAAATTGATATTCTTGAAGTCGGTTCAAGTCATACGACTGTAACTATAAAGATGTGAGCCAAATTACAAATAACACAAAATTACACAATTAAAAACATTTTAAAAAAATATTCGGACGAAAATTTCACCATTCTATTTTGTTGTAGTCGCCTGTCAATTACAAAATTCAAGTGACATCTGTCACATAAAGTGACTTTAGGCGTAACAAACGACTAGGAGAATAGGAAAATTGATGTGACGTGACTATAGTCATGAAAAATGACGTGATACGACTATGGGAATTGGGGTGTTATATTTCAATAGAAAACAAAAACACAGCGTAAATGCAATGGTGGTAAGAAATAATGAATAAATTTCTTAGAAGTAATTTGTGTCTAACCCATATCTTATTTGTAAACTTTCAGATTTGTGACCACAATATGAGAATAAGATCTGCTGATGCAAGGTTTGGTGGATCATCGCATGATTCTCATGTTTGGAGTTTAAGTGCAGAACGTAAGCTTTTAGAAAACACTTATAGGAATGGAGACAAATCATCTTGGTTGTTAGGTAAATTTTCATAATTAGCAATATTTTAACAAAACATACTATTATGACAAGTACTTTTAATTTAACCTAGGAGATTCAGGCTATCCCCTTGAGCCGTGGTTACTCACTCCTTACCGTGTGGCGTTAGAAGGCACTCCTGAAGCAAAATTCAACATTGTATTCTCAAAATTACGAAACATAATTGAACGAGTTTTTGGAATTTTAAAAGGACGTTTCCGCTGTTTATTGTCAGCAAGAGAACTCCACTACTCACCTCAAAAAGCCATACAAATATTTAATGTTTGTTGTGCTTTGCATAACATCTGCTTAGACTTTAAAATTCCATTTGAAATTAACGAAGAGCTTCATGAAGATTATGAAAATATAGGTGTAGTTGATCAACTGGAAAATGCATCTCTTTTGACGATTGGAAAAAAGATTCGAGATAATATTAAAGAATTACTAGTTTAAGTTTTTAGAGTGTTTTTATTAAAAATAATTAATTATAAAAACTCAATTTCAATTTCAGCCTTTCATATAATTTCATTTAAAATAAAAATTAAAGAAATTCATAAAAATTAAACAAAAATAATTCATTTGCTTTATCACGAGCTTTATCACGATACATAATTAAAAAACAGTCCATTTTCTTTGTGATCGGTAGATTACCGGGTATTATTCGAATTTTCTAAAATTTCTAGTTTAAGCTTCTTTACCTCAAGGTTTGTCGCATGTCGTTTAGTTTTCTCGAGTTCGTATTTGGCTTTATTATTCATTTTGATTTTAAGCAAATCTGTTTGCTTTTCTTGTTCCCTTGCAATTCTTTTCAAAGATTTATTCATTTCTACTATATTTATGTTTATTTCACTGAGCATTTTTCCATTCTTCTCGTGGAAAACTTTTTGACTCGCAATTTGCTCCTCTAGTAACCGGTGTTTTGTATTGGATGATTGACGCGAAGAATATCGAGAAGTTGTAGGTCGCGGCGTTGGTGGAATGTCAATTGATTCCGCTGTATCCTCTTCATAATTTAAATCTACAGTGTTTGTGAAAGTTGTACTGAGCAATATTGGATTGGTAATAACTTCTTCGATTTCAACAACACCAAAATGCTTTGTATTTATGGTACCGGTTACCGATTTTCGCAGTTGAAGTACTTCAATAATTTTTTCCTCCAAAGGGGTGAAAACAATTTTCGCCGGTTTACCACCACCAGTCCCTCCAATACTTTGCTGCTCCTTTCGTAATTTCGCTTTAATATGGGTTTTGAAATCTGCCCAAACCTACACCAAAAAATTTTGTAAACTAATTTTGTAAATAATTTATATTTTAAATAGTTCTTACCTTTTTCCAAGCATGGACGTCCTTAACAGGAGGCCCTTCTGCATTTAATTTCTCTACCAACCGCTCCCATAAATTATTGCTTTTTTGACGCGCATCGGCAGTTTTAATGTACCCCTGTGCCAATTGGGGATGCTCTACCATAAAATCAACTATTGATTCGAATTGATTTGGTGTTGTTTGTTTGTTCCTTAAAAAAAAATAATTAACTAATGTTAATTTAAAATAATTTAATGTACACAATTATGTCTATTGTTACAAATAAATTAGTTGAATGTGTATGTTAATTAATTTTATTATATTTTATAATTTATTAAGTACTTACTAGTTATTTATTATTATTTATTAGTTACTTACATTTTCAAGATTTTATGTATATAAATAAATCATCCGCAAGCAAAATGGTTGTCGAATGATATTTTTTGTTTTTCACCGAAATTTCAATTCATATTCGCATTAGACGGTACCGCAAACGAACATGAAGTTAGTTGTGATTTAATTTTTTTAAATTCGGAATGATCGAATCCGAAAATAAATCCGAAATTAGAATAACGCGGTACTAAATTTCCGAATACGAATGAAATATTAGTAAAAACGGATTACCCGGTAACCCCCCTGTGGCGGTCAACGCATGTGTACATGCGTTCGCCGTCACACAAAAACAACGCGCCCCTTCGACACCAACCGCGCGACACAAAAAAACAACAAAACGAACTACTGTCTCTTCCATGTGAAGAGACAAGACAAAAATAGAAAAACAGTCTCGTCTCGGATTTTGTACTGCACGCACGCGCACTCAACTTACAATATAAAATGGTGGTTTTGGAAAAACAAATCTAATTAAATAAGTATGAAATAAAGAATAATTTAATAAATAAAATACACAACAACAAAATATAATAAAATAAAATATAATTAATCATAAATTTAAATGTGGCGTTTTAAATAAATTAAAAATAAGTGAAACGCTAAACTTGTTTAATTTTCGGTTTAATTTTCAATTAAAACCTCTATTCTTTTTGATATTACAGTAAAAATTGATATGAGAACGAATTAATAGAAAATTAATCAAGAATCGACTTACGCCCTTTTAATTCTTGAGCACAGATACATAGTAAAAAAAATCTATCCTTGAAGTAACCTATGGGTAACTTTTTGCAAAATTAAATTTTTACCTGCGACATTTTATTGGGAGTTAGATTATCTTTCATTTAGTTGTTAAGATTTTCTGTGCGGTAAATCCTCGCCGGTATTTCAAAACATACAAATACATGCCGCATTCGTACTTTTGAAATTTTGTAATGTAGTACAATATTTATATCAGTGAATTTAAAAAATGTTTTTTTACTAAACTGTAACAACCCGAGAGAAACTCGCAGCACAGAAAATCATACTATCCAGGTTTAAAGATAACCTAATTCCAAAAATTTAATTTTGTAAAAAGTGTACTCCTTTAGATTGTTTCAAAGTTCGATTGTTTTCCTTATTTTAAAACAATTTTTTTATTATAATAAAAGGTGTAAAAACTATTAGGCTACTAATTTCACAGTAGACAATTACAAATAATTATCTTTAATTTAAAGCAAAAAATCTAAAAAAATCTCTAAATTTGACCAATTTATAGTTACAGACCAATTTGAAGCTTGGTCAATTTTACAAAAAATGTTTGTGTTCCTTTAAGTTTGATGAGTTTATATACAAAACGAAAGTGATATCAATAGGTAGTGGGGCCAATAAATATTTTCTTTAAAGAATTAAAACATATAGTTAAACAAATTCCCGAATCTCCATTTTATTTAACAAATATATTCATATATTTCTTGTTCTTCTAAGAGATTCATTCATTATATTTAATATAAAGACACTTATAAAAAACATTCATTACTTCTATTTCTATATGCATACAGTCCAAGATATATAGAAAATAGAGGTCGACAGAAAAGCAGATATTTATATTAAGTTTGGCGGTTTTCTAATTAATTTTTTAAATAAATCAAGAATAATCGTAATTTTTTTTAACAAACCGTATTTACAGTTGATAATAGCCGTGTTTTCCATGAGAACTGCACTAGAACTCGATAAACTTTAAATTCCTTTTATTCCATGTAAACCGAAAATAAATAAATTAATAAAGCGCGAATATGTAGTGTATTTGACATAAATACACATTTTAAGTTTAAACATTTCACCCTTCAGTTATTTCATCCACATTTTCTTATTTCTTGTTGACGTCATTAAACGCAACTACACTCGATAAATTCATGGGTTTATCAAGTGTAACTAATGTAATTATTTATTGCTGTAACAACTTAAAATGTGTATCTATGTTAAATGCACTACACATTAGGACTTCATGAATTTATTAATTTTTCTCTTTACATAGAATAAAAAGGATTTAAAATTTATCGAGTTCTAGTACAGTTCTCATGGAAAACACGACTAATGATAGTTTACCGAGACCCTTTTTATGTTTTATATTTTTTTTATGGTCCAAATATTTGAGAAATAATTCCTTCGAGTATATAATGTCTAAGATAAATGGAAAAAGGGTAGACAAAATTGTAAGTACATAACATAAAACAATTTATTAAATGTTTTTGTTTTTGGTCATTTGAACATATTATGTGTACGTACCAATTATTAAAATTTTAATTTTTTTTAGTTATGTACTCAAATTTTTGCTATTTCGTTTGGCTTTCAATTATTGGAATCCAATATTATGTCCATATTCAACGTTAAATGTAAATGTAAAAATATATTAAATAAAAATTCAGTTCTCAAATTATTGTTAACGTTATTAAAATTAAATCTCTGGCTTATTTAATTTATTGTCTTATGGTTTTCGCTACAACTAAATCAAAACACCCATTTCTGTTTAGTGTCCTATATGTGTTCTTATCAGAAGTATAATTGATAGCTTTGTTGCAATAGGAATTATTCAAATTTAGTATATTTATAATCGAACACTCCCAAATTTTTGAATTAAATAATTAAAATATAAACGTTCTATGCATTTAACAAAAAAATTTTCGCATAAATTCCGAAACAGTCTGCTCTAGACACGAATATTAAAACATGCCTCTTTTCGCGATTTAATTCCTAAAGTATTACAGTATATAACTAAAATAAAAATTGAAATGTTTAATTTTGACATAAAGTCGAAAAACAATTAATGACAATTCATTTATTTTCCATTTATTAAAAAATTAATAAAAATATCACGAAAATCGATAAATATCAGCATTTTTGTCTACATGTGACGTTAAATTGCGAAAAAAAAACAGCATGCGCAATATTATACCTTTATTTTCTGTATATCTTGCATACTGTCGTCCTAGAATTGTTCCTGCCTTTGTCCATTGGAGGTTTTGGAGAAAACCGCAAAATATGTTCAGAGAGATACTAATGCTCCCAAGCCTTTATTCTAACAAAAGTGTTAGGTTCGTACATGTAGAGCTTTCGGTCGAGAAACTATTCAGTTAGCAGAAACTTCAAGCTAAAATATTACAGAAAGAGCTTATGTCATACCCGACTGAACTACCGAAATGAAAAAATTGATTTTAAACGTAAAACTTCTGTTGATCATCTTTATTTGAGAAACATTGAAATCAATTTATCGCGATTTTTTATATAAATATATAATATATAATTAAAGCCCTCCTCCCCAATTATAATTTTCACGATTTGAAACTTTTATTTTTTTAAAACTCTGGATTTTATCCAGAGCGATATTTTATTTATTTTAGATTTAAAAAAAACTACAATGTTAACTTGATGAGTACAATAATAATAATGATCTTAAAATATAATTTTAATATAAATTATACTCATAATTATCAAGCTAGACAGAATGTATGGTGTCATGTTATGTCTGGTAATTTCCCGGTAAAATGTAATCGTTGGTAGACACAACGTGATGTGTGATCTTGTTACATCTATTTGGTTGTGTCAGCTATAATTCCGATGTCGTTGATTTGGTGTACGTGCAACGTGACATCAATTGTTTTGTGTTTTATGCTTCATCAGCTAGAATGCGGATGTTGATTCGGTGCGAGTATGTATTGATGTTGGTTCGTTACAGGTATGTAACTCCCCCCCCCCATCCTACAATCCAAAGCCAAATATTTTATTTTCAAATATGTATTTGTTTTAACAGTTAAAACCAACTTATGGAAAAACGTGAACGCTAATAAAAAAAACTTATGTTGATTTTTATCATTTTTGCCCGACTGAATGCTACTATTGTAACCAATTCTTTGATTTCAAAAAAATTATTTTTTAGCACACGGAATTTATTAAATGTATCTAAATATATTCAACATTTTTATATAGTTTTTCGCAAATTTTGATTATCAATGAAAATCCGTTAGATTGCAAAACAAAAAAAATACACAAATGCAAACACTTATCGCACTTGTCGATATATATATGTGTATACTGCATATTATTTATATAGTATGTACGTTGTAAGTTCAAGACACTGCTTAACCCTGACAGACGAAGGTGATATAAATTTCTTCGCCTGTCGTAAACCTGGAATTCTGCGCCAGTAGGAGGACTTTTGAACATCCTCCCAGCGTTTTACCGCTGCTCTAAGTTGTCCCTTAGTGACGCCGCAGAAGGGTTCTGGTCCAATAAATGGAGAGGCAGAACCCTCACGGGCGAGGCCATCAGCTGCCTCGTTTCCTTCGATTCCAGTATGACCTGGCACCCACGTAAGTGTTACCTTATTTGAGGCTGCCAGATGTTTAATAATCTTCAGACAATCCCATACCAGCCTTGACTCAACGGTACAAGACTTAAGAGCTTTTAAGGCCGATTGGCTGTCTGATACAATATAAATCTTTGCATCGTTTAGGCCTTTTGCTATGCCTATCCTAGCGCAAAGTTCTATATCATGTACTTCTGCTTGAAAAACGGTAGCATTGGTACCCAAGGACTTCGAGAGGGTAGTGCCACTCCCGTGTATTCCTATCCCCGCCCATCTTCCGTTTTTGATCCATCTGTAAACCATACCATGGACCCTCGCTCAAAGGATGGTCCACCTGCCCTCCACACATCCCAGTCAGGTAACCTAACACAGAATGGTTTGTGGAAGTCCAGTTTAGCTGGCATACAGTCGGAAGGCATTCCTATGGTAGGGTCTGTCTGATGTCTGATGATAGATGCCTTAAAAATAATAAGTATAATATTGGCATGCACATAAACAGACAAGGCTACATTTGAATTTAAGTCTAGTCGTCTTGGCCGCTATTTCTATTCCAGCATTGTTTGTTTGTTTTTGAGTTTGCTCAGGTCAGATCTTTCAATCCATAAAGCCAGTGAGTTGAGAACAGCTCAAATTTCCAGAGACCACTCAGGGGAGATTCTGGATGGTTGAATAAAAAGAGTGTGTAGTTGAAATTGGATGTATAAATTAGATAAATTAATGTAAATTAAGCATAATTATATAAAATAAAACTCAATAATTAAATTCGATTAAGAGAATTAAAAAGAAAAATGAAAATACATATTAATAATAAAAGTTTAGAAATTAAATATTAATTCATAATAATTTTTATTTTTGTATTTTTTTGATATTTTTTTGCTTTTTGTTTTTTTTAAACAATTATGTTTTGTTATTATTACTATTATTTATTTTTTTAAATTATATAATATTAATAAGTCTTCGTAATATTTCATTCAGCTGTTGAACTGATAACATTGCATAATCGAAAAATCCGAAAATTGGATTATCGTAAAAGTAAAATTTTTTAAACATTGATTTATAATTTAAAGTTACAAAGAAATAAAATAGTAATGCCTCTAGAAGTGAAGTATATTTTATTATATACATAATAAGTGAAACTGTGAAATTTTATTGTTGATGAAGCATATTAATTTATTTAAATTTGCATGTACTAATTTTTTGTTTGTTACTGTAATTTTGCAGTGTATAAAAGTTGGTGATATGTATATGCAAACAGTAACCAAACATATCTGTTATATTTAAACAGTTTGTTTTACTCCATAGACTGCATTCGGCCAAGTCGGATGGAATTTGCCTATTTCTTAACCGATTATGATGAAATTCGACTTGTATGATGGAAATGGGATCTTCAAATGATTTTGGCCAAGTAATGGGATTCTAAAACTGATAGATACTAAAGATTCTTCCTAACGATGAAATTCAACACGTCGCATAGAAATGGGATTCTAAAATGATATTTCGAAGAAGTTCTGGAGTATGGTCAATTAGGAAGAGACTCGGTTATTTTCTCATCTGATTATGATGAAATTCGACTTGTACGATGAAAATGGGATCTTCAATGATTTTTAGATGAAGTTCTGGAATTTGGCCAAGTAGGAAGGAACTTGGTAATTTAACCCTTTGACTGTTCTTAGCGTCACGTTATACGTGATACATCATCTTATTTAATAAACGTACAACTTATAATGGTTAAACGGTATGTGCATCATATATGATATGCAGGACTGGCAAAATGTTAATAACCGATTATGATGAAATTCAGCGTGTACGATGGAAATGGGATTCTAAAATATTTTTTAGAAGAAATTCTGGAATGCGGTTAATTTGAAAGGGAGTCGACAAACCCAATTAGAATGGAATTTGGCCACATCCTAACCGATTATTGTTGATGTCCTTTAAGGACTACTTCGAAAATCATTTTAAAATCCCGTTTTCATCGTACTTGATCAAACCCCAGAACTTTATCTAAAATTCATTTTAGAAACTAATTTCCATCGTTCCTGCTGAGTTTCACTAAAATCGGTTAAGAAATGGCCAAGCTCCTTACTAATTGGCCATACTGCAGAAGTTCATCTACAAATCATTTACATTTCCTTAGTACATGCTGAATTTTAAATAAACAGTTAAAAAGTGGACAAGTTCCTTCCGAATTAGCCGTGTTCCAGAACTTCATCTAAAAATCATTTTAGAATCCCATTTCTATCATACATGATTAATTTCATCAAAATCGGTTCAGAATTAGCCAAATTCCTTCCTAATTGGCCATGTACAAAAGCTTCAAATAAAAATCATTTGAGAATCCTATTTCCATCGTACAAGTCAAATTTCATCATAATCAGTTCAGAATTAGCCAAGTTTCATCCTACTTGGCCATATTCCCGAACTTCATCTAAAAATCATTTGAAGGTCCCATTTCCATCGTACAACTCCAATTTCATCAAAGGCTCTGCTCGAATACTGTGGTAATTATTTTCCCCTTCTAGTTTTTGTCATTTTAATGTTAAAACGTTTGACGTTTATTGTGAAAATGCAAATTGAATAAATTAACAGTTTTCAATTGTTGAATTGCATATTCAAATTTCATTTGTCTTATTTTGATTAATAAAAAAGGGGACGAATTTGATCATAAATAATTATTCTTATATAGTTTTCATATTAATTCTAAAAATCTTTTATTATTCTATGGTTTGAGATCGTTGTATAAATTTACGATATTGGGCCAATCTTTATAAGACCATGCCATAAAATCAGAAATTCCCTAAAGGAGAAACAGCTAAACTTTAACCAAATATGCCCATGGTTCGACACGTGACATAGAGCTGATACATTTGTTGGATATTCTGTGCCATAAAATCAGAAATTCCATAAAGGTTTGAAATTTATATTTTTTCTTGTGGAGAAATAGTTAAAATTTGACCAAATAAGCCCATGGTTCGACATTCTGTGGTGCTACTTATAGTCATAGAATGATCGTAGCATTAAAGCGAAAGGTCCTAGCAACAGGTACGGAAATCATAAACTCGATTTTATGATGGATCACTAAATAAAACACATTTATTAAGTTTAGATTTTTATTATATTTGTATATAATATTAATTCATTTATCAATCTCATTTATTATTATTAATTCATTTCCAAACGAACGTTAATACTTTCCTTTCCTTCAAATTCTACCATGCTGTAAGAATGTGGTAATTTGAATGAGTGTGTTTTATGGCGTGTTTTACGTCAAAAACTACAATGGGAAAATTATTACCACAGTATTCGAGCAGACCCATAGTCGGTTGAGAAATAACCGAGTTCCTTCCTAATTGACCATACCCCAGAACTTCTTCTAAATATCATTTTAGAATCCCATTTCTATCGCACATGTCGAATTTCATCATAATCGGTTAAGAAATAGCCAAGTTCCATCGTATTTGGCCATATTTCAAAACTTCACAAGTCGAATTTCATCATAATCGGTTGAGAAATAATCGAGTACCATCATAATTGACCATACTCCAGAACTTCTTCGAAATATCATTTTCGAATCCAATTTCTATCGCACGTGTCGAACTTCATCATAATCGATTAACAAGTTTAGGTATGGTTTAAAGAGAGTAAGAAGATAATGTTATTACAGTTCTACTGTATTGTCCATTTGCTGTTGTTGTTGTTTTATTTTTTGAAAATAAATGTTCACGAGACGTCTCGGTATTATATCGTTTTTGCTAGAACACTAACAGCAATAAAAAACAACAAAAACGTAGCAATTACCAAAGCTGATAAAAGGAATGCCGTAGTTATTTTAGATAAAAGCGATTACGATGAAAGGGTTCTAACACTAGAACTACCGACCGGTCAAAATGACCGGTTATACATGTATTGAATTCAATTTTTTTAATTATTATGTTAATATTTTATCATAATTACTTTGTTGTCATATTAAAAGTCATCACAGATTCCCACAAAAATATTAACATATTAATTAAAAAAATTGAATTCAATAAATGTATAACCGGTCATATTGACCGGTCGGTAGTTCTAGTGCTAAATACATTACGGGATGGTCCGTACAAGGAACATAAATGGCAAAACGGGAACCCTCGAGATTCCCTAAAATCTATGATTAAACAAACTAAGTCTACGACGACAAAAGAAATAGCATGACTCTTAAATGAACCACAACTCGAATACAAATTTCATGTCACCAACCCAAAAGTTTCAAAGTTATATGCATTGCCGAAAATCCATAAACCAGGAAACAAGATGAAACCGATAGCTTTGAATATCTGCACACCTACCGAAACCATGGCGAAATGGTTATTGAAAGAGTTAAATCAAATACCACCTTCATCGAGCTATAGTATCCATAATTCCAAATAACTTATAGATAAACTCAAAAACACAACTTTGGAGCCAGATGAATTATTAGTCTCTTTCGATGTCACAGCATTATTTCCAAGCATTCCAATAGATTCTGAAATAGAGTATATGGCAGAACATCTTCTAAGACATCAAATATCCCAACAAAAATACAAGCTTGTATTAAAATTGCCAAAACTTGTATGGATCAAAACTTTTCTCAGTTTAGAGGGAGGTCTTACCAAAAAACTTCAGGTATATCGATGGGTAGTAAACTCGCGTCGTATCTTAGTAATATTTTCATCAGCCAGTTAAAGGAAAATTTGAAGTATAATTTCAGTTTGTTCCCTAGAATGCGTTATGTGGATGATATCTTTGCGATAGTCAACAAAGATAATTTACAAACAATTTTCGAACATAAGTATAAACAATATATGCCAGTCAATTAAATTCACCATGGAAATAGAAGAAAATAGACAGAAACAACAATACTCTCAAATTCGGAATATTTAGGAAAAATACAAATACAAATCGTTTTATCACAATTGATTCTTAACACCATACAACTCACAAACAAGCACCGTTCCACTCTATGGCCCATCGTTTATTTAACATGCCAATGGATAAATCAGAATTCAATGAAAAGGTCAAATACATTCAAAATGCTTCTATTGCCAATGGATACTCTGTAAAATTTGCTGACAAAATCATCAATAAACATAGATTGAAATATATTAAGAAAGAATTGACCACTTTAATCAGAGTAGATGAAAAAACTAAAACAAGAATCAGCGTTCCTTCTTGTCCTGATATTACAAATAAAATTCAAAGAGTATTTAATAAAAATAGCATTGAATTAGTCACCAGATCCACCACAATCATCAAGAAAGAATTAAGCAATTTTAAAGATAAGGATCGACCAACATCGCTATCTGGGATTTACCAAGTAAAATGTAATGATTGCGAGGACACATAAATAGGCCAAACCTCAATACATTTTAGTGTCCGACTCAAAGAACATGAAAAAGCCAATCGCAATAAATCGAGCGTCGCCGAATATATGTTAAGCTACAATCGCACAATAGACACCACCAATTCTAAAATTATCAGACCCGCACATCAAAAATGGAAACTAGATTCTTATGAATCATATCACATAGCTAACACGATGCAGATAATGAATACAGAAGAGGCTACAATTATTTCCCACTTATTTAAATTATCGAAAATGTAACCTCCTTTATTTTTTATTCATCGTTTGTTTTTATTAGTAATAGTACCTGTTCTTACTGTTTAAATTTTTTGTTTTCATTTTAATAAATAGTCATGCTGTAGCTGTTACATTTGTCTTCAGTTGCAATTTATACCTGTAGATGAACTTTAGGAGTTCGAAACTACATAGTAGTATTTTAATAAAAATAATAAATTACTAAGAAGAAAGAAAAATAGATTTATTTTTATTTTTTTGTTTATTTGAGTGAGTGAAAAGTTGGTGATTTTAACAAATTCGTTTACATTTTTCTAAAGATATACATAGTTGTTTGTGTTTTTTAATGTTCCATATTATCTGTATAAGGTCATTCCACTACGGTTTTGGTTCGAAAGTATTTTTATTTGTGATAATAGAGGTGTTTTCAGAAATTAATTTTTCTGGATGTTCTTCAACATTACATTTGTCATTAATAGTATTTAGATCAAAATCTTTCAATACTTTTGACCTGTTTGTGATTTTTTTTTTTTTGATAATAGTTTAGTTTGAAGTCAATAAGTATTGGAAGATGGTGACTTCCTAAAACATTTTAGCAAAGTAATGTCAAAGTAATGTAAAGTGCTGAAGAATTATTTCTGAAAAAAATCTTTTCTTGTGTGAGAACCGTCATTCAATAAAAAGACGTTATTAGCAGTGATTATATCTGCAATTTTATCACCCACTACTCCCCAACTTATGTGAAATTCTTTCGAAAAAAAACACCCTGAGGGTAAAAAATTTTACTCGAAGGGTAAACATTTGACATTTCAAATTCTTTCTGAGAAAATAAAGCACTTTATTTTTTGCTCGAGGGCATTTTGCTTTACTCTGAATTTTTTTATAGATTTGCTTTACTCTTTACAAATACATAGAAATGTGAAATGTCAAAGTGATTGGAAATAAAAATAAAACTCCATTTTGATATTTCATTTGATGTTTATTGAATATTAATGCGCTAAAATTAATTGGTTCCATCTTGTGATAACAATAAAAACAGTTTTACTGATCTGACTGACAGTAAAACATAATCTCACTTTATTTTGCTCTTTTTACACCAACACAACTACAAAAATATGTTCATATTCTTTAGGAGATAAAAAAAGTTATTTTATTTCGAGTATTTAGAAAGAATTTGACATTAATTTTGAGAGAATCCATATTAGCCGGATTTTTATTAAAAACACCTGTAACGAAGACCTGACGACCTTCGTTAACAGAAATTTATTTTACTTGATCAGAGGTCTCAACTCGATCTAATTTAGCCAGCTAGTACTCAGGGAATGGCGTGGGGTGAGGAAAACAGGTTTGTTGAGACATGAGCAAGTCATGAAAGACCGAACACGAAGAAAACCATACTGGATGGAATCCAGGTAGATGAGAGAAGGAAAAAGGAACCAAGCTACAATAAACTCACCTGAGACCAACTCACCTACATCACATCCTCATACAAAAAACTTAGTTTCTCATCCTGAAATTAAAGCACACCAGCGAACGACTTAAAGAGGAAGAGGTGGAACCATTAAGAAAAAAAAACACATTTAATCGAAAGAATTCACAGAGACAAAAAATTATATGTTTAATGAAATGAATTATCAAAAAAGAAAATTGTGAAACAAAAATAAATTACCATTAGAACTTAATACTAATGACGTCATACCAAAAAAAAAAATAATAATTAATTATTTTTAGCAAGGAATAAGAAATAAAGATTACCCGAAAAATTATGCGAATCCCCAAAAATAATTAATTATTATAAAATACGATATTAATTATAAAATTATAAAAGTTAATTTAATTTAATTCGACAATAACTGATAATAATAATAATAATAATAATAATAAAAATACAAATAAAATAAGAAAATAACTTAACTAAAGAGTACCATCGCCAAGGTGACTCAAAAAAATTCCGGTTACCGCTACCTGTGCATTGGTTATCCAAATTTATATATGATGCACATTTTATGCCTATTTTAATATATCCACTAATCACCAATATGATATTTATTTCACGTTATATTGTTTATTAATTATTTAGTAATTATTTTTATTTTTTTATGTATATTTGAATTTTTATTGTGATTTTTTTTTCTTTTGTTTTAATAGTTCACGCAAATATGTTGCGCAGTTAACCAGTACATGTGGTCACCTGTTTTTACACAATGTTTTCATATCATAACACAACTAACTGATCAATGACGTATTTCTATTGTTATAATACGGATAAACACTGAGGTATTATCGTTATAATATGGATAATACGGATATACTATATGTAAATAATGTCGGTACATATTGAATTTTAATAAAATATCACGTATTTAAATTCGTACGGGATCACACACAATGTTTATTATTATTCACTACTATAGTTTTTTTTTTCTTTTGATTTTCACTATTATTATCCGTATTTTTTTTTCACTCTAACCACCTACACAGTTATACTTTTATGAAGCCAATATTTTTCATTATGCGTGGTTTCGTAATACACAGTTTTTTTTTTTTTTTTAAATCATAAATACATAGTCTCTTGACTATTAATTTTTCAATATCACTTATAACTATCCTTACGATTTTATATAATTAAACTTTATGGTTATTACCACCAATAATTAGTTTTAAATAAAAAAAATTCTATTTTTTTTATTCACAATTTTTCATTTTTATAAAAATATATAAAAAAAACCCGAGGTGTTTGTTCCTCAACGATCCAAAAAAAACTGTCCCAAAATGAACCACGTTCCTCTTTTTATTATTTTTTTTAAATCGATCACACCACACAAAAAAAAGTTTCAGGAGAGGTCGACAATTTACATAATCAATAAATAATTCTGTTAACACCTTGGTTGTAGTGGCCACATTTATTGACCGCTACACACCAGAATTATTTATAAGTAATTCAACGTCATTAAAAATTGAATCCCTTTCATTTAGTTGATTTTTTAACTCGTTCACTAGGTCAGTTAGAATTTTAATTTTTCTAGTTTCAGGATTTACTAAATTATTATTGGACTAGGCTTGGTTTTCAACTGAGATATCATTGGTAAAATCTATCTGTTTTGGGACTTTTTGTTGGATACCAAAAAGTTGGCTTTTGGCTTCTCTGAAACTTGACTTCTCCCTAATCTGCTTCTGTCTGAATCTTTCATTGCACCGGAAAAAGTTAGTTGAATGGCCCATTCCACAATACTTACAAGACTCTTTCTTGTCGCATTCGTGGTCGTCCTCAAAAATGTTTGCACACGTTATACATCTATTATTATAATAATGGAATAATGGATTTGGTATGAAATAGTTTGCTTTTATCAAAATATTGTCGTATAAAGTGACGTTGTATGGAATAGTTCCCGAATCAAAAGTGAGTTTAACTACTTCAAGATTTTCTGCTATTTTTGTGACATTATTCCATTGTGTCATCCTTTCTATTTTTAAAATATTGAAGTTCGATTTAATATTTTTTTGAATTTCCTCAACAGAGAGGATCGATAGGAATGTTTCTAATTATGCCAATTGAAGATGCAAAGTGTTTAGTTATATAAGTTGTGTAGCTATCAAACTTTTTAAAGTCTTCTGATTTAACGCAATTGTTTGCATCTTCAAATTTATTAAAAATAATCTTAGCCACATTTTTGCTAATGCCAGAGATATTTTTGATGTTTTTGAATTTATTTATTTTAATTGCTTTATCTAAATTAACTAGGTTTAAATTCTCTTTATTAACAATACAGTAAAAGGGCCAGTGTCTAATCAATTATATAAATTAATTTTATCTGTAGTGGTGGGCGTCATGTTTGAGTTATTAAAAAAATCAATCAGCATAGATGAAGAAGATAATGAAGGAACTACTTCTTTATTTGACAAATTTGCGACGAAATTTTTTTTATATTTCCTTTTAAATTCCTTACTAGAATTATTACAATATTCACCGTTTACAATTATATAATTATTAAAAGGGATTTCGTCATCGTCAGCATCAGAGAAAGCAGAAGCAAATGGTGGAGGTTCAAAGTACTGCGTACTTTGCCCCTCCTTACTTGTGTAAATTATTATTTTTGTGGATAAAAAGAACCGTGAAAAGACTGACTCGACTGATACAAAACAAACAAATCAAAAATAAATTATTAAGATATTAATTTAAAAGAAAATTTTTTTTTTTTTTTCCCTTTATTTAATATTACAACTGATTTACAAATCATTTAGTAATTTATCTTTCTTAAATGAAGATTCACATTTGACGGGCAGTAGCCCAATGGTTACTCCCGTTTGAATTTACATAGTAATTATTTTTCTCTATCCGAATTAAATACAACTGCCCAATTCCAAAGGTTTCTGCCATTGAAGTCTTCTTACTGCATTGGTGGTATCCAACAAACTTCGTATGTCTGCATTTTGGTGCCGAGATATCCGCTGAATGTGTTTCTTCGCATGATTTTGTATTTCTTCACTTACATATTCCATATTTAAGTCCCTATGGAGGTTATCATTTCTAATGTACCATGGTGCGTTTACAATGCCACGCAGCACTTTGTTTTGAAAACATTGAATCATTTGTACATTTGTCTTCTTGGTACAACCCCAAAGTTGAATACCGTAGGTCCATATTGGTTTAAGTATTTGCTGATATAATAGCAATTTGTTATGTATTGTAAGCTCAGAGTTTCTATATTTAATGTTCAATTCTTCTTTTTTCTTTTTAACATGCTCTTTCCATCTAAGCTTGCAATCGAGAGTCATGCCGAGGTATTTGGCTGTATTTGCATTTGGAACCGGCCTTGAATTAAGTTTCACTGGAATCCAGTTAACTTTCTGGTTTGTGAAGTTTACGTGAACTGACTTTGCTTCGTTTAGGCTAATGCGCCATTTCCTTGTCCAACTACTCACTGTGTCGGTTGCTTTTTGAAGTTTGGTCGTTGCTTCTGATATACACTTTCCAGTCGCCAGAATAGCTGTATCGTCTGCAAATGTTGCTATGGTGGCACCTTCTGTATTTGGCATATCTCTGGTGTACAGGATGTACAATATAGGACCCAGTACGCTACCCTGTGGTATGCCTGCTGATATTCTCTTTAGTTCAGAGTACTCTTGGTTATATTTTACACGGAAATGTCGGTCTGCGATATAAGATTTAAGAATTTGATAGAATTGCTTAGGTAGATCTCGATGCAATTTAAATTCAAGTCCTTGGTGCCAAACTTTGTCGAAAGCTTGTGCTACATCTAAGAAGATGCTGGAGCATATCTTCTTATTCTCAAGTGAGTCTTCGATTATATCCGTTATTCTGTGAACTTGTTCTATCGTAGAGTGATTTTCTCTAAATCCAAATTGGTGTGGTGGAATCAAATTTCTCTCTTCTATTATTGGCTTGAGTCTCTTGAGCAGTAATTTTTCAAATAATTTTGAAATTACAGGAAGTAGTGAAATCGGTCTGTACGAATTTTTATCGTTCGCTGGTTTGCCTGGTTTGGGGATCATAATTACTTCAGCAAACTTCCATTGCCGTGGGACATATTTTAGTCTGAAGACAGCATTAATAATTTGAACCAATTTTCGTAGTCCCTTCTCGGGAATGGCTTTTACGACTTGTCCAGTAATTAAATCATATCCTGGAGCTTTTTTTGCGTTCAAATTACACTTGATCTCATTTTTTAATTCCTGTAATGTTACACATCGAATATTATATTCATCAATTTTGCTAATTGTTATTATGTTTTCATCTGCTGTTTGTCTAGGTAACGGTTGAAAGGTGTCTTCCAAGTGAGCCGCAAATAAAATAGCTTTTTGCTTGTCACTTTTGGCCCAGGTTCCTTCCCCATTTTTAATAGGTGGCACATGCATTTTAGTTCTTTTTAATCCCTTTGTTGCTTTCCAAAGAGAGTAATCAGTATCTTTATGTTCGGTGAGACCATTTAAGTACTTGTTAATAGTTTCATTCTTAATTTCTTTTATAAGTTGTTTTAGTTTATTGCATAGAAAATTGAGGATTTTTTTGTTTTCCGGGGCGCGTGTCCTTTGCCAGGTTTTTCTTGCCTTCCGTTTCTCTCTAACTAACTCCCTGACCTCAATAGGATAATTTTGATTCCTACGGGATTCGGTGTGACTAGCAGGAGAACTTTCCCATGCTGCTTGTTGAATAGTACTGTTAAATACCTCTAGTTCTTCTTCCAACTGTACCGGTGTTTTAATCGGCACTCGTAGATTTGTTTGCATTTCAATTAGTTCTTGGAATAGGTCCCAGTTAGTTCTATTATTTGTTAATTTAGGCAGGTTATCCTTATTAATTATCATTGTGCTGAGTGTCATGATAACAGGTGTATGATCGGAATATATCCCTTCGCTGTTTTCGATGCACATGTAATCCTCGAAGATCCCTTTCGTTACATAAAAATCAATGAGATCTGGTATTTTATTTATATCAGCAGGCCAGTATGTTGGTTTACCTCCAGAGTGGAACTCGCAGTTATTTATTCGTCCGGCTTCGAATAGCTCTTTTCCTTTATGGGTTGTAAGTCTTGATCCCCAATAGGTGTTTTTTGCATTAAAATCACCACCAATAATAAAATTGGATCCTAGTGATCTAAAGAGTCTATTATAATCTTCTTTGTTTAGATTATAGCGTGGAGGGCAGTAGATAGAGGAAATACTGTATTCATTATTATTGTTAGTTTCAACTTTTATGGTTTTAACTTGCATACTTTCCTCTTCTATACTAGGTTCTTCATAGTGTTTGAGACTCTTTTTCACTATTACTGTTGATCCTCCTCTGGGTTTTCCTCCTGGGTGAACAGCATGGTAACATTCATAATCACGTATTTTAATAAATGATGTTTTTGTCAAATGGCTCTCCGATATAAGGCAGATATCTATTTTTTCTAAATTTAGAAAAATTTCTAGCTCTGGAACATGTTGCGCTAGTCCGTTCGCGTTCCAGGTGACAATTCTTAATGATCTGCTCATTTTAGTATATGAGGGCTGTTGCCTCGTTCAAGGTTTGATGCATATCTAGACGCTTATATAAAGCTTCTAGACCACGTTCTTGCTTTGCTAGCCTTATATTTATGGCTTCTATGCTTCGACAAATCCTTTCAAGGGGATTATCATTCGTAGCATTAGATGATTGCTGTACAATTTGTGAATAACTTTTCCGCTCTGTTCCGCTCCGCTTGGGTTTTAGTTGGTTTCTCTTATCTGGTAACCCCAGGGTTTTGAGGAAACTGATGCGTTTTGTTTCTTAGTCTTTGAAGTTCTTTGGCTACTTCACAGCCTCTATAATTTGCAGGATGATGCCCTTTACAGTTTATACATTTTGCAGGGGGTGTTTCTACTTTCTGTACACTCTTTCGCGTTGTGTTTTCCAGCACATTTTACGCATCTTGGCTCCCGTCTGCAATATTTTTGCGTGTGATTGAAACCTTGGCATTTTTTGCATTGAGGTATTAGCCTCGTGTTTTTCTTAAGCGGTTCTATTTTAACCCTCATATTGAGAATTGCTTTGATGTTGAAGATGTTTTCAACTTTCTCCTTTTTGTTAAACGTAAGCATGAAGAGTGGAAGCCCCCTTTTTTTGACTTGATTGTTCTCACCTCTCTCTCGTTTTAGGATGTTTACTGCATCTTCTATTTGCAGATCTCTTGCCTTTAGGTCCTCAATTATGTCCTCCTTCTTACACGTTGGATGAAGGCCTCTGGCCATAACCTTAATTGCGCGTTCGTTTTTATCTTCATATGTGAACCATTCTTTACCTTCCGCATTGAGCTTTGTTGCTAGAGCTCTATATGTGTCGGAATCTGGTGTATTGATTTTCCACACGTTATTGTTTAGTGACACTACTCTATATTCCTTAGCTGTCACTGATTTCATTATAGTTTGTATACTTGCAAATTCTGTTATGCCGATTACATTAATTGGCGGAGGAGCCTTTTCTTTCGGTACAACCTTTTGTTGCTGTTGCTGGTGAGTTGGTTTGGTATTAGTATCACCAGTTACTAATACATTAGCTTGCGAATGATCTCCAACTTCAGGCGAGAATTCTGCTTTTCGTTTTTTGGTAGGTCTTTTCTTCCTTTTCAGTACCCAATCTGTTTCTCTCATGAGATCCTCTTCATCAGTATGGAACTCATTGTTATAACTAGTGTGAGTACTTGTTTCATTATAACAAGTTAGCGGGTTTTCAGAAATCTCCATTGGTTTGGGCTTCTTCAATTCTTCATTTTCTTTTTTCAGCTTTTCAATTTCGCTTCTTAATTGGGTTAAAAGTACCTCTACTTCACTGAGTTTTCGACAGAGTTCAGCGTTTTCGTCTTTCTGCTGATTTGCAGAGTTAGTATGATTGTTTGGTGATCTTAACAACATTGAACTTCTTTCGAATGGGTTTAGCAATGATTGGCTCACCCCAGAATCCATTGAGCCAGCCTCGTAAGAGGGTGGATTAGCCAACTGGGTAGTTGGTTTACCACCTGGGGTATTGTTTCCTTTTTGCGTTGAACTCATTGCTTTAAAACTGGTTATGTATCAACTACCAACCTAACCAGTACAAGTTGGTAGTGGGTCATTGAAGAGAACATCATTTGCTATGTTCTCGGTAGTCGGTTATTCCGCCGTATCTCGGTCGCCAGAGCCTCGTTGGTTAATTAGCAGGAAGTACCACGTGCAGGTGAGGTTGGCATTTGGGCTAGTATATTAGGACCATCTAAATCGGCGCCCCTTACCCCCCAATTTAAAAGAAATAAAAATTAATTAAAGTCAAAAGTTAAAAGAAAATTTGATATATTTCACTAAATTAAAAATTAAAAAGAGACGCTCACACAATAAAGTTTCGAGAAAGAATGTATTCCATCATTTTCTATTAAAATTGAAAATAACCAATAAAAAACATTGAATTAATTTGCGAATGTACTTGTTTAGTACAAGACAAATGTTTGTTGTGTGTACATATTGATTTTTTGGCGCAAAATAAATTGAAAAAAATTGTTTACGTACATTTAATTTAAAAAAAAAAAATTAAATTCTACTTGAGATTTAAATTTTGAAATAAAAGTTAAAATTTGCTTTTAAATGAATTACCTTTAAAAAATTATTTTAAATGAAATAAGTCGCTCGTACGACGAACCGCTTCTATTGATAGTTCCACTTCCATTTCACCATAAATATTTCAAGTTGTGTTTTGATTAACGTAATTCGTTCGGTTTTAGCATAGCATCGACGAATTTGTTGGAGTAAATTGCGGATTTATGTTAAATTGAAAAAATTCTTCGTCAACCTTGCAGCCACAGAAAAAAACTAGAAATTCAAACAAATACAACAAAAAATTAATAACCGACACATCAGGAAGAAAAAATTATCCAACATTAACAAATAAATGAAGGAAACATTCGGACACATGACCGCATATTACATTTGTATATTTTATGTTATGACCGCACATTACATTTGTATAAATGGTTGACGAAGCATTTTTTCTATTTAACATAAATTCGCAATTTACTCCAATACATTCGTCGATGCTATGCTAAAACCCAACGGATTACGTTAATCAAAACACAACTTGAAACATTTATGGTGAAGTAGAAGTGGAACTATCAGTAGAAGCGGTACGACATACGAGCGACTTAATTTCTTTAAAGGTAATTCTTTTAAAAGCAAATTTTAACTTTTACTTCAAAATTTAACTATCAAGTAGAATACAAGATAAACCAAACAATTTATGTTTGTAGATGTTTCAGTAATAATATTGGTATTGGAATGCGTAAACAGAAAATGTTACGTTTCATTTTATTCTAGTCTAGCCAAGGAACATTTTGAATCTTCATTTGATAGAAAAAGGCAATAAATATGAAACGTAAGCAGTAGCATCGTAAAAGGTGAATGACGGAACCGTTCTACTTTAAGACATGACATAAAATAAAATTCGTATATGTATAGTATATTATAACTTTTTCACCTTTACCGAAACCTGCGAGAGAAAATTCTCTTTTGAATTCTGCAGAGAGAATTTTCGTGAACAAGCACGAAAATAATGAAATAAAACCCAAATTGTCATAGTATTTCGTCTATGACTTCTGGAATACCCATAATATTTATGACCTGTGGAATACCTAACATTTATTTATAATAAATATTGTATATTAAAAATAAGTAATTGTTATTAATAATAACTACATTTCATCAAGACTAGATTGTAGTCTCTGAGTATAATAAATGTAAAATTTGCAGTAAATTAACAGAACACAAAAAGTATAATGAGTTAAAAAAAAGGTATGCTTGAGATCACACATTTTAAACTTTATTATGTACCGACATGGGTCGCTCACCTATTTTCGTGAGAGAGGGTTGAAATTAGCACAAAGCTGTAAAGCGCTTGTTATTGTTTATTGCTACAAAATATACTCGGGTCGAGTATATTTTAAAGTACAAATTTTGTTTTCATGAAAACAAAGTTAAAAATGCAAAAAAAAACCCAACAAAATTGTGTTTGTTGTATTTTTGTTCCTGTGTTTCAGACGAAATTCGCGATATACTACTTAATCTCTTCAATTTCATTTTTTGTTGGAAAAAATGTTGGAACGTGTAAATCAAAGAAATTAATTAAATCGCAGAAGAAACAAGTGGCTTATTGCAATAATTGCAAGCGCGCTTTGTAGAATACAGCTACGTCTAGATTGATTGTTCATCGGTAAGTATATTATAAACAAAACTAAAGTTCACATAAGTTTAATCAAAGTGCCAATTTTAAATATCTTTAGAAATCATTGTAGGGAATCACGAGTAATTAGCAGCACCACCCTTTCTGCCATAGAAGAGGTATAAATTGAGATCTGTTAGACTATGATGGCTCAGGAACACCACAAGCACTAACAAGCGTTGCCCTATCAAATGACCCTTCTCCCTCATCAAGCATGCCATCAAGACAACTTACTATATCGATGTCAAGCAGTAACAACAGTGTTATGCCAAGCCCTAGTGATTCAGAAATAAAACCCATCGATCTTCAATCCAATGAAGACGCTTCAACATCGATATTTAACTCAATTAGAGCAAGCTGCGCCACAACAAATGCCAATCAACGCTCAAAACCAAAAACAGTACAAAACCGATGTTCTATATCTACATATGTAGACGTAGTAACAGCTCGTGAAAAAAAGACATACAAAGTACTATTGGAAACTTTTTTTTGGGTGCAACATTCTGTTGAGAATTATTGAATCTAATCGTTTTAAAGCTATGCTCAATAAGTTAAGGCCGCCCTTCACACCATTATTCTGCCGTGCTAAGAAAGAAAGTCACATATACCTTTTTGTAGGTTTGAGTAATTTGAAAATTGACTACAAATTAACGTGATTTTATAGCATTTAATAAAGGATATTTGGCATTTTTAAAAAACAGAAATATAGGTATTTGTTTGCAGAATCCAAATATGCTTTTAACACATTTTTCGACTTTTGGCGCTTGTGACTTTTTTTCTTAGCACGGCAGTATTGCCAAACCGTCGGACGATATCGTCAAGTATTTTAGACGAGCCTTACGAAGCATGTTTACTACGTGCAAAAAATACTTTTCCTCCAAATTCAGTGCTTGTGATAGGTGGTTGGAAAAAATCATCATCTAATGCTAAAACAGTTGTAATAATGGTACACAATTTGGATTGTTCAAAAGCTTTGATAAACGCATGGGATTTGAGTGGCAAGAGTGAAACGGCCGAGAGCCCGCACAAATTATATAGAGGGCCAAAGAATTATATAATGTCGAAATATATGCAATAGTATCAGATAATGCGGCCACTATGATCAAAATGAGTAAAGACTAAAACATGAATTATGGCACAGTATATGCAATAGCCATATTGGAAACCTTTTAATTAAAGATCTGGTAGATTTGAAACTATGTAATTGAAATCGTGAATAGTCTTAAATGAATTTAAAAATGCAGATTTTGACAAGCAAATCGTCGATAAAGGTGGATCAATAATTAAACTTGCATGTGATACCAGATGGTGCTCTTATCGGAATGCGTACAAAAATTTAATTTCAAATTTACAATTCATGAATCAGATTATTATTGATGAGCAGCACAGAAGAATCAAAGCAGCATTATCAACATTGATAAATTGATTTTAGATCTCGTCTGTGAGTTAATAAATTATTGTTAAAAAATGGATGCTTCAGTGGCAGATGCAGTTAATTTATGGTTGTCACGGTGGTTGTTATTTGAGTTTAGTCTTTGTAAATACGTGGCTTAATAATCACCGCGTTCAAGGTGACCCCTCCCTTGCTATAGTTAAAAATATTGTAAATTAAGAAAAAAACTGAAAACGATATACGAAACATTACAATTTTATTTATATTATTTAATATCCATTTAGATGAAAAACGTTAATCTGTTCATAATTTTAACAACATAATGAAAATGAAAACAAAATGAGCTTATGTATTACTCTTTTTGACTGCAACAAAACGTAGAAAGAGGAAGCCGCATTTCAACCAAATTGTTTTAGTGTTAGTGTATCAATATCAACTAAATAAAATAATTTTTTAAATTTTATTTGTTTTTTTGGTCTTGTGAAATGAAAACTGAACTTGACTATGACTTTTCTGGGATCATAAACAATTAAAATTTTTTATGTAATAATTATTTATTAAAACACAAAAGAAAACAATTATTAATAAAAATTGCCGAAAATCGAAAAATATGGCAATAAATAATTATTTACATTCACATAGACAAATTAAATGGAAAAAATTTCGACATAAATTGTTGGTATTAAATGAAAATAAATATGTAATAAACTAATACGAATTTACGAACATACAGCATTTTAAATATGCACGAAAAACAATAAACTACAACGGCGCCATTAATATTATGTAGACGAAATACACCACCCTAGGCATTGCCAGACAATGCTTAATTTACTTTACAATAGGTGGAACTTTACCAAAGGGTTTTTTTACTGACTAAAATCAAACATTTAAATACCAAATTTGAAGTAGTTGACAGATGTCACTTTATTTAATTTTTTACATATTTTTACATTATGTAAATTAAATTTGCATGTAAAAAATAAATTATTTACCTCTTAATTTACGTGTAAATTACACGAGGTAATTTACCTGCACAACACTGTTACCTGCACCCCCTCAACAAATATTTCGTATTATAGAAAGCCTGTGACCGGCCATCGTAGAGATTGGTATGCATTTAGTGGATAATAGAAAATAGTCGTCATATTAGCGCGACCCCCAACAAACCGGTGGTCTGTACCGATATGGTTTTTCGATTAGACTCGATTTCGCTTCTTTCGTTCTATGGTTCCCGTGCGGTATTTATGCCTAATACTCGTATATTGTTGAACAAGAATGAAATTTGGGTCGCTGGGCTCTAAATAAACAAACTAAATAGATCTGAAATTTCGGATAAAAAATACATATACATATTGTGTTTAAATATTTGCCTTGTTTTGATATTATTGTAAATACACAAATTTTAATTTAATTTATTTATTTACTTATATACAAAGATTTTGGAATACTCTATTTTGAGCACACGCTCGCTCACAATATATTATGTGTGAACAAATATACTAATAAAGGTCCTGCATTGACTCCAACTTTCTCTGGCAAAATTGCAACTTTATTTCGACCTTTGCTGTCTGACTATTTACAAATGAATTTACTAAGACGAATAAATTCAAAGTAATTTTTACTGTCGCGGTTATAATCGTAAAATAAAATTTAACCGATAATTACAAACAGTATAATAATATGTTTATTTATATAATTCTTAGTTGTGTTTTTTGTAGATTTCAAATAAAACAAATATTTAACAATATTTATTACACTTATTTTATTATCTTTAATAATGTCTACGTAATGACACCGTTCCTCTGTGTTCAAGTTACTTGGGCTTTCTTCGTCGGTCATGTACCGTTTATGTGTAGATTCTGGAGTTCTAAATATACTATTATATCTTTTTCCTGGTGATATTTTGCGCGCTACCATATGATGTGAAAGTTCTATATTATTTCGAACTAACTCATTAGTTTTGTTTAGTTCTTCTACAAATCGATGTTTTAAAATTGTCTTTTTATAATTTTTTTTTTTTTTTTTTGATAAGGTTACGCCAATTTTCAACTGAAGGTCTACGAGTATTTTGTTACCCAAAACAGGTAAATATGTAAAATCATTGGAAAAGTAAGAATTTTGCTCCAAACCTTTCGCAAGTTTGTCTAGTCTTTTTAATTTTATCTATGATTTTTAAATACATACAAGTTAAAAAAATCTATGGTAGTAAAGAGAGTCGTGTTCGTTACCTTCATTTTCTTCTTCATTATCACCAAATTAATATTAATCCTTTGTAAAACTTCTTCCGAACTCTTCGTAAGCCTCGATGAACAATTTATTTTGCTCAATCCAGAGCAAAACTTAGTGCAAAAAATTTGAAAAGGTTTTCGGTTTCTGTAAAACTACTACATTTTATAAATTCCCATAGAATTTTGACGCAATGGGGGTGTTTTGATTAACCTGCCGGATTATAATTGCTGAAAAGTTAGAGCAACATAGAAAAATACTTATTAAATTTTTAACATTCGGTATTTTTAACAAATAAATTGCATAATCAAGCCTTTGTTGATAGTCTATCGGCTTCAATTGTTGCACAAGCTGAATTTTATTTGGGAACATTCGTATTGAGGCCAATATCCTCTGAAGGGACCTTCGCGATAGCCCCAGCTGTGCCGAACGTCTTCTTGTTGATGTTCCTGGACTCTCTTGCACACTGTTCACTAAACGTTCAATATTTTCTTCCGTAGGGCCGTAAGTGGTCTTCCGGTACTTCTTGCGTTTCTTACTGTGCCATCTTGTTGAAAATTTCCAACCAGACGGTTTATTTGCTGCAGCCTGCAGAGGGCAGATTCCGCACATTAAAATATCGTCGATATGTTCGCCGAGTTAAAACAATTGACCTTTGGTTTTCATAATAAAATTCTATTATTTTTGTTCGCTGTTCCGTTGTGTACTGTTCCATTATAAATTTGCCAAGTCTTCTTTAAAAAATTCTGAAAAAAAAATTTAAAAACAAATTAATATAAAAGTTATTGAGCATTTAAACCATATCGTCTATTTTGAGCCACCCTTTATTTATAAACACGCAGGAGAAACGGAAACAAAATATTTTGGTTGGCGGATTTTGGGCTTAGTCCTAACAATTTCTCTTTCGCATTTGGTTAAAAAGAAATAATCGTTGGCTCGGTCCGATTGTTCACCCATTCAGATTAATTTATTTGTACTGTTCTGAGATTTACTTTTAAACCTTAGTTATAACCAAAAATTGCTTTGTGGATAAATGAAACAAAATATATTATAATAATCTGTGATACATTGTTGTGGTACGTTGTAACCGATCTGTGATAAATAACTGTATTTTAAATTGTTAATCACAACCTGTTCTTTTTTGTTTGTTTAATTATTTACAAACTGTGGCTATACAGACACTGACCAAAAAACTTGCGCACCTATTGAAACCATTTTAATATTTTGTAACGATTCGGTTAACAAAATTATTATTCTTTTTTTTTCTCAAATTTACTGAATTGTGAATTATATTGTTTTTGTGATGACAGCTCCTTGGCTGCTATCTGTGGAAAATACTTCACACTCAGTAATCATTCATTGCACTGTAATTGTCGATTGGAAATAGCGAGAAAGCACTACCTATCGGAATAAAATAAAGCTGTAATACCATACAAAAAATTAGCATCAGCGCTCGCAGAACGACTGAAGTATGGTATAGTGGAAATTTTTTGAAGTTTTAATGCCATCAAATATTTTGTCTAAAATCACGGTTCCAATCGTTAATGGATAGTGGTTGGTAGGGATGACTTACGCAAAGTTCTCGGTAAAAAAATAAAATAAAAAAAATAAAAAAACGAAACGAGAGTCAGTCAATAGGCAAACGTGAAGAAAAGTGGAAGTATATATTTTTTGAAACATACGATTCTCTTTATTGACAACGAAAAAAAAGTGAAATAAGAAAAATTAGAAGTGTGTAGAACAAGGTAACTACCGAAGTATCAGGAATCGCTCCGATTACAAAAAAAAAAAAAAATACTTTGTTGATCGACTAAATACCTAATACGGGCAGTCATCAACAACGAAATAATAAATTAAAAAAAGATATAACTAAGGCTCGGAGCATTCAACAGTACATGTATATATACTAAATATACAACGGTACTGAATACTGAAACCAAAACGGTGATTTATCGGACCACATCAACCGGCATATCGTGGCATACAACGTGGCATATTGAAGGTTATCTATCAACAGCGTATCGGGGTAATATTGAAATCCAAACAGCATTAATCGGATAACATCAAGCAGCATATCGTGGCATACAACAATGGGCGATGTTGAGGGTCGTCAACAGCTATAGAACAG
This sequence comes from Tipula vernalis, assembly GCA_958295665.1. Lineage (NCBI taxonomy): Eukaryota > Metazoa > Arthropoda > Insecta > Diptera > Tipulidae > Tipula > Tipula vernalis. The sequence goes on along the minus strand of OY282558.1, from coordinate 237,986,716 downwards.
CACGACAAGGGTATAACAAATTTAGCTTGTAAGAGAAAAAAAATTTGTTTTATATATATGGGTGATTATTATTATTATTTTTTTCCATAATCCAATTTGTTGTTGTTTTTTTGCTCTACATAACACTGTGACACAGGGGAGGGCAAAAACAAAAAAATAAATTTTCATTGTTTATTTCCAGATTCCAGTGGCGGGTTCAAAGAGCTCAATGGACTCTACACGGGATGCGAGTTATATAGGTTCGATGTTTGATAATAATTTATTTTACAGTCGTTTATTATTATTTTATTTTTATATAACAAATTTATATTTATTTTTATCAAGACTACGTCTTGTCTACTGAAGTTACAATTATATACTCTGTTTCATTATACATTTTACGTTCTTTATATACTATTGTATTTCCTGTGTGTACACAGTGGAATGCATTCATTATTTATTGAAATATATATTTTTGTTTTAATTTGATTTTTTGTTTATTATCCCATCGTCTGCAAGATGATCTGCTTATGTTTAGTCTTCATGGTATTTATTATCTTTACTTGATTTTAGCGTGAGATCTTTTTATAATAATTGTGTTTCTTATCTTTGCTGTTTTTAACATGCTGACTTTATTAACATGATGATTGTCTGGGTAGTTCGGTAAGTATGACTGGTGAAGCTGGGCTGCGTAACTTGCGCGTCAAGTTTAAAAATTCAACGGGAAAAGGAACTTTCCTTTTATGGTGTTATATTAAGGGGAAGGTGAATAAAGACGAAAACAAAACGAAACAGAGAAAAAAAAAATAATAATTGTTAATTACGCTAACTGTAACTTAGTAATTTTTTTTTATTATTAGAAAAATATATTTGAAAATTTGTTAATGGGATACTGAAAAAAAAATGATGTGCCGTTAATTTTTTTGTTGTGTTCGGTGGGGTTGGCAGACGTTGAGCTAGCGTCACAGACGTAGGTAGGAATATCAACATCTAGCAGTTTTTAGGTCTTGCGAGACACCACCAACGGGACCCATCCTCGACTGAGATATAGCCGCAAACGCTGCAGGTGGTGATTGCAAGATGTTCTGGCTACGAGAGACGACACGTGTGAACCAAATCGTGACAGCGGGACAAGAGTCCTACTTCAGCTGTTCAGCCGCGTGATATATAACTGGTCTTATCTCGTAACAATTTTTTTAAAAATTCGATTACACTATTTAAATTTAGAAAAATATGGCCAGTTTTTTGGCTACGGCACTAGAAGATTGTTGCCCAGTTTTAATGACAGCGGTTGCACCAAATTTTTCTTTGTCCCTGATATCCTTTCCACCTACATATTTGTGCAAAAACATAGAATTTGATAATCTTAAACAAAATTTCACTTTAACACCACTGTACGGAAGATAAAAATTTTAAACTTACCTCAAAATATGACTAATTATCATGCCAACAAAACAAAAAAAACGAATTTTTATTGTTGAGTACACACTTACGAGTACAGTCGTTGGCCAAAAAATTTGCGCGAATACACCATTTCAACGTTTTAATTACACTTTGTTTTTCTTTTTTCTTTAAGTTTGCTTCCAATTCTTTTATGCGACGTGCAATTCATCTTTTTTTTTTTTTTGTTTTGGTTCTAATCTATGCAATCCGTTCTGGGGCTCAAGGCACTCCCAACTCTTTCGCAGTATACTTTTACCGTCCCACTTTACGCAGTAGAAGCCAAATCGAGGACGTACGGCTATAGACCCGTTCTGTATAAACCATCTGCACATTGCATTGCTTCATGCCAACCTATAGTGCTGACATGAAAGGTGGGTCGGCCCATGGATTCTGCACTCTCAACAAGGGGTCATAGATGTGTTCATTTTCATCACCGATCGTAATCACCAGCTTCAGACCAATGTTAAAAGAAGCTTAATTTAAGGGGGATATATTTTACGATTTCCCATAAGAACCCATGTAAAATTGAACATTTTTGATTAAAATTTTATAAATGAAAAATACTCGTACCAGAAAATATTTTTAGGTTTATATTTAAATCAAACTTTTGAGTATAACATATTTTAAAACCAATAACTTAAATTTAGTAATTTGATTAATATATTGTAATTAAAATAAAATTGTACAAATTTACTTTTTCTTTGTATGGCTATGTGAATAATTCAGTATAAAATTTTAAAAACCAAATATGTCGTAAGATCTTACTTACTATTTATCAAAGACTTTAAAACACAATAGAAAACAATATATGTCTATCCCTCTCTAACTATCCACGCTTGAATTAGAAGATTTTATATGGGGAAAATGTTTGTTTCTCCTCTATAATTTAACTTCTTTGCTATTTATCGACATTTTTTTAACAGAAATAAAAATTTACTTTAATTTTAAAGAACACTTGAGGATATTTTAATGTTCAAATAGTAATTTATATGCTAATAAAATAGTAATTTATATGATATTTTAATGTTTAAAAATTTGTGTCCAATGGCATGAATTTCTTAGTTATTTGAAATTTATAGTACATTTTCAAGTCAAACTTTAAAATTCGACGCAAATTGGCCCGAATAAACCCAAATTGCGATACTTGTGAACGTTGTCGTATTTTCACTCAAATCGTATGCGATCTGCCACTATGCTTTGTATCCGTAACAATAACACTTTGATGAAATACTGCAGATAAAATTCTCAGTGTTCTCAAATTCGGCTCTTTTACACAACGATAACTTGATCGAAACGCTGCATTTGACCTTCACAAAAAATTTAACCATCTTCAATTATCATTTATTTCCAAAAATAGAGAACAAACCGGACTCAAGAGCGAAACAGGAGCAAGAGACAAAGTAACCACCACGGTAACCGGAGCAATCGGTATAGATCAGAGCGGGTTTAAATTCCATATTGTTACAAATGCACCAACTGAATCCTAAAGTTGACTTAACTTTGCCGAGTAAACGCATAAACAAAATGAGAAGCTGGATGAAATGCAAAACACGCTGATGAAGGGGATCAAATCTATTGCGGTTGCCGTGGCAGGAATTATACAAAAGTTAAAGGAACACTCTGGCGTAACAAGAACAATGCAAAAATTAAAGGGCAAAATTAAATAATTGGAAGCCCTTGAAATAAACCGTTAGTAACCGGAAAAATAATAAAAACCGAATAAAATTGAATAATTTGTTGACAATTTAAAGTGTGTTTATAAGTTTCCAAAACATTTTTTAAAATTTTGTGGCAGTTATTCCACATGAGCGCCTCATTCGTCACTCCAACCCAAGACTTTTACAAAATTTAACTCAAGAAGCAAAAGCGGAATATGTAAACAAAAAAAATCACCACAAAATTGAATAAGCCAATAAAATCCATAATGAAAGAATTGATGTACATCGATGTTGTCCCAGCCAAAAGAGTACTTTCACTTACCGGGTATTACTTACAGATTTTTATACCACAGCATCAACATATGGTAGGTGACCTAGGTTACAGTTTCAAATCGTACCTGATGACCTCTTTTAAAGACAGTGATAATATAACACACCATCAAAAAATGTACAACAGAGCTCAATCTGCAGCAAGTGTGACCATTGAACAAGCATTTGCCCTACTTAAATGCCGGTTTCGAAGACTCAATGGTTTAAATACAAGACCCCTTGATCTTATTCCGTTACTAATTATGGCAGTATGTTTATTACATAATGTTTGCTTACAAAACGGGGATCTTTTGGATGAGGTTAACAGTACTTTCGATGATGAAGTGGTGATCCAGTACTAACAAACAGCGTCGGTAGCAACGCCATTGTAAAAAGAAACCAAATAATGAGCATAATAATTAAACAATGAAATTTAATGTAATTAAACTTTTTATGTAATTCATAAATAAAAAATTTAACAATAAATAATTCATAATAATAAATTGAAAATCATAAATAGTTGAATTTATTTACAGTTAAGCTTTTTGAGAAGTAAATAGAAAACTTATAATTTTTCTATTAATTTCTCAAAAAGCGTTAAAAACTTATCAGTCCTAGCCATTTTTTCATTATGCCTTTTCTCTCTCGCATTCTCTGCAGCTTTTCGTTTTCTTTGAAGCGAAGATGGACGTGTCAGCGAAATCAAACTCACGCCATCCTGTGCACCAGCGGTGATTACTGGATGGTTTATCTGTATAATAGATTGATCGCTGTAGCGAGTCATATACCTGATAACGTTTCTAAAAATAACATTAAAAAAGAATTAAAAATGTGAATGTTCAAGTTTGCGGAGAAAATTTACCGGCAATATCATTCCAGACTTTTTTTCTTGAGTATTGGTCAAATGATGCTATGTATTTATTTATTTACATCATCAACGGGATAAAAAATCCTTTTTTGATTACAATTTTATTTTACAATTTTATAATTTAGTTTTTATTAATTTTTTAAAAGAACATTTAGAAATATTAAAATCAAACACATCAAAACTACAATTAAATATCGACAAATCGCCGGGACCGGAGCATTATATGCGTAATTAGATTTAAATGTCGGCAAATATATAAAATTCCTAATCCGAGTAGGTTTACAGGGCACATGAATATCAATCTTTGCAAGTAGTTTAGGGAAGTCAATCGCACTGTTAAGCAGATCAGCGATGAATGTTGAAGCAGCACATCTACGTCTTACAAGCAATGAATCCAAATCAGCAATTCTACAGCGGTCACCGTAGGATGGCAAATATCGCCCGGATTCCATTTGAATTGATTCTGTTCTGAAAATAAAAAACATGAACATCCGAATCCATTATTTAATTTTTGAATTTTTTATTTGAAAATATTCAGAATATTTCAATATTTCAAATTGCGCCACAATTTGCACTTTCTTCTCTGTGAGCACGAAAAGCTCATTTTCGAAAAAACGTAATGCTGCGGTATGTTAATTTCATCGATATTTTCTGGCTCTTTAATTTTGCTGGCACGAATTCGTGTTATTTTGCTTTTTTGCGCTATCTTATTTGGTAGGTAGACGCGTGCATTAGGCTTGCAACCTACAATTATTTCCCGGGCTATTTGCGATGGTGGTACAGAACTATTTGTAGCCTGATTTTTTAGTTTTACATTACAGCCAGCAAGATGAACTTCTGAAGCTTGAGGATCATGTGAATGATCAAAAAGCGAAGCACTAATTTTGTGCTGATTTTTCTCCAAAAATGTAGTAATTTTTCGTTTGCAAGAAAATTTTTTTCTTTCTGCGCATCTCCATTTATAAATATTATTTTTTTCTGAGTTCAAATGGTACCAGAATCCGTCATGATATAAATTATTCCCACCTTTGAGGTTTTTTACTATTGCTTTCCTTTATTCTAGTAAAATAAAGTATAGTAATCATGAAAATTTTGGAACTTCAGATTTTTAGAGATTTATCTGTTTTGAGGTCCCCTGAGTCCGAAAAAGTGGGTTTCGAAATGGTGTCTGTCTGTCAGTATGTGTCCTCTCTACAGCCCACATGGTGTAACTAATCGCACTGAAACTTCAGATTTAAGATTTTTTGATATATTGGGAGGTCCCAGTGAGTTTTACTTCAAATCGGCTAACCGGAAGTGGCCACTCTCTTGGTTAAGAAAATTTATTTTGAAAATATCTTAAAAAGTATAATGTTTACAAAAAACTACTTAATACAAAATTTTTCCAAAAATTAAAAACAAATAAAACTAAAAAAAAATATTTAAAATTTAAAAATTAAAGAAAATAAAAAAATTATAAAAAAAAAATTAAATTTTTCAAAATTCTCTGTTCGTAAAAGAAAGTCGTGTGTTGGCCACACCTCCATTTTTTTCATTTTGTATTGAGGCCTAAATACGAATATATTATTCATAAACTAATTTTTTGTACATATAAAATAATTACCTGTAAAATTTGAAATGATTAAAGACTTTTATTATAATAAGTACGAAATTCCTATTGTGTTATAAATCGAAATTTCTAAACTTCGAACTTTTAATTCAGTGAACTGATTTCGGTTTGCAATTGGAAAAATAATAAAAGAAATCAGGTATGAAATATGTAGACTACTAGTATGAATGAACATCAGAATATTTATAATTTTATAATGCAGTAGAATTTATTAACCTATTTCCAATTATGAAATCCCGTTGTTAAGAAGAATATTTATTCAAAGACGCGCGCGCATGTTTTAGTAAAAATTCTTTTTAACAACGGGATTTTAAAATTTGGGATTTCGTAATTCGGGATTTTGTAATTTTGGGATTTTTATTTTGGGATTTTGTAATTAGGATAACGTACCCAACCCCACAACGTTACTTTTTTTTCTCGTTCCTCTTCAACCATAATCCATACTAGTTCCGTTGTTTATTTTACCATTGAGTGCATATCATTTTATGAGGTCTTCTGAGTGTTTCTGTTTTTTTGGGAATTTTCCTTTCTATCTACTGTCATTTTGTTTTGGTATTGAGGTCATGAGAAAGCAACACGACACATGTGCTAGTCGCTTCTTAGAGATGACATTTTCTATCCCGTAAGGTAGCCGTGTGGTCTGTTGGGAAGGCGTCCTTCCATCCCATATTTTGGCATCGGTAATGCCGGAAAAGCAATTCCGGTAGGTGGGCCGATGATAAGGGCGCCTTCCTAGCAGACTGGTTGGAGATCGAGCGGGACAGGACTGTCATCTCGAACGACTGCACCCAATTTATTATTTGCTTACACTCGTGAGGGCGTAGCACACAATGTTTCGTTTTTCCTTTGTTTGTTTTTTTAATTTAATTTATTTTCTCATGCGGTTATTCAAGTCACGTCTGGAAAATCTCACGATACACCGAGAGCTTTAGCCAGCTACTAGACCGCGCCAGACCTCTGATTCCGTGTCTGATAAAGAAGAGACACAAGATTTTCCCACACGGTGGTTAATGCTGCGGTAGTTGGATCGGGAGGTACCGGGTTCGAATACTTATAGGGTAGGGGTCGGATGCAAAAGGGATTTTTCATCATCTAATTACGATCGGAGTGCGGAATATATGGGCCGACCCACCAATCGTATCAGCACTATAGGCTGGCAAGAAGCAATGTAATATGTAGGTGGTTTAAACAAAAACGGGTCTATAGCCGTAGGTCCTAGAGTTAGCTACTGCGTAAGGTAGAACGTTAAAAGCGAACTGCAAAAGAGTTGGCAGTGCCCTGAGCCCCAGAAAAGATTGCAGAGATAGAGACAAAAAAAAAGTAACAATTTATTTATTAGCGCAAAAAAGTTAATCTGGTTCTGACTTAATTCATTTTATTAGATTGGTCATGGCGTATTTTTCAATTCTTAAACGAAACCAAAACATTTTTATTAAACAAACCTTTATTATTATAAATTATTTATTAAGATAGTTTTCATTTACACTTATAACACCATTAGTTGTCAGGAATTGTAAATATACCATTTTTGTAAAATCCTTCAGCCCATAATTGAAAATAGTCACTCATACAAATTTTTAATCCCTCAATGTTTATTATGATTTTGCAAATTTGTAAATAAATAAAATCCTTTGGTGCAATATCCGGAGAATATGGCTGATACGTTAAATTTTCTCAAGTGGAGATTTTTTTTTTCTATTGATGAAATCTAGCCTCTTTTCGTGTAAGGTTTCCTTCAACTTGCAGAGCTGGGCCCTATTACACCAACTACTTATCACTTATTACTTATCGACTTATCATAAGTTAGTTTTTTTGATAACGATAAGTGATAAGTGTTTCACCAAAAATAACAAAATCTCACTCACTTATCAATTTGAAAACTTATCAAATTTCGATAATGATAAGTAATAAGCGTTGCACATCAGATTGTCTATAACTTATCAATTTACGAATTATCAAATTTTTATGGTAAGTTGTAATGATCTATACAAAAATACTATAAATGTGATAGTATTTGCAAAACAATGGTTTTGTACCAATATAGCAAAATAATTAAAAATTTTATTCTGTAATTTAATAACAACAATTTTGCCTTTCTCAATTGAGAGTTCTTCTTTCAGTGTTTAGAATCAATTGCAAAACTTTTCTTTTGTTGCTTTTAAAATAAATTCTCTTTTCTAACTGTAAATAATTTTTCAGCAGTACTTAAACAATTTATTTTCATAACAAATGAATTAAGAGAATTCCTATTAACAAATAAATTGAATTTAACTACATTATACAAAAATTGTAATCGTCATATACAAACCAAAATGATTTTCCACTATTCGTCTCATCCGCTTATGAGCACGATTAAATCTTTGCTCTATTGCATCATCCGGATTTCTTCGCATTGGTGGGATAAGCCAATCTTTAAGGGAAAGCACTGTCATCCAAAATCACAGCACCGGGGAACGGGCGAAACAAGACTCAAAATTGCTAAATAGCCTTGTATATGGCAATAATCTGGAGTCATGGACACTACCTGGCCAATTTGAATTTACTGCATAAAAGCTGCGGTCTGTGCCACACACCATCATTGCATTCAGTGAATGTTTTCCATATCGATTCGCAAAGTGTTCTTCATTGACCGTAGGTGCATCTATATTAATCATTGATCCATCGAAGCAACCAGCTACCTTAAGGTAACCACCCATCACAAGAAACTTCTATTCGGGATATTCCTAACCAATGCAGTGTATTGTTAGTAGCTGCTATAGAGGACTCAATGTGCAGTTTCGGTCGCTTCCATGGTGCCAATTTGCTCCGATTTTTAATAATACGTGCTCAATTTGTTCATGTGACAAACGAAAATGTTTTATCACTCGCGAGTCCATAGAATATTTGATTCTGGCTTTCAGTAAATGATTTCTTCTTTCGTTTTCATCCTCGAATAATCTTTCGGACCGACGCATTTATTTATAAAAATTATTTTTTCGTTTAATAAATTTCAGTTTTTATTCACTAAAGTTGATATAATACCTATATTTGATAGTTTTATAATTATTTTAAAATATCGAAAAACAACTGTCTTACCTCTATGATAAATCGAACAGAATGAAATTGTTCTTACTTTGACTTAATATTATAACTTATTAGGACGTGTCCGATTTCTGTGCGAAATAATTTTTTTGTGATAAATTTGACATTAGTCAAATAATTTTCTCTTCCATATTTGAAATAAGTTCATTTGCTGTTCGAATACTCAAATAATTTTGACATAATAAAATTGAAATTTGGAAATACAACAAACGACAAATTGTACGTAGAGAGTTATTTAAAAGTGTATGTAAAAATAATAGAGGCAGAATTTGATCCAAATATGGTATTATTTCTATTAATTTTGGGTTACATGTGTTTAATGAGAAGTACACGGAACTTTACGCGATATTTAATAATGGATTTCCTAAACTACCAGGTTATGATACAATTAAACTTACAGGTATGTATGTTAGGTGTTGCTCTCTAGTATTTATAAATATCAACAAAATTCATTCTTTGCAGCGACCAATAATGTACACAATTCCCTCAGCAAACAGTATTGTTAATTCAATACTCAGTTATAATGTGGCGAGAGTGCATTTAAGGACATCGTCTAACACTTTTATCGCTATTAGCAAATTATTGCCCAATAAAAACCATGGTTGGGGACCGGAAATGGAACATGATATTTTTGCTGTGGCTGGCAAGTGGGACTAGTTATATAATTGTAGGTGCAGATATGAACATGTCCAGATCCACAGTTTGTGATATGGTCTACAAAATGCTGGACACTATAAAATGCTGGAACTTATTATATTATATAAATAAAATTAAATTAAATTATATAAAACTTATTTTGTTTACTTCACCGGCACAGAAACAAAAATTATTACGGACATGTCAAAATTATAGCACGTGTTGGGGCAATTTGGTTGCGTACAGTTTAAAATAAATTTATCACAAAAAAATTATTTCGCACAGAAATCGGACTCGTCCTTAAAATACAATAAAATAGCGGTATAAATTTTGAAATTAAAGTTATTATACACTTGAAAACACATTTGAATAATAAATAATTTTATTCAAAAATGTGTTTGTACTCTTTTAAAATTGAACAAAAGCTTTCATCTTACAATAACAGCAAAAAAAAAAATTTTTAACAGACTTCCGTCATACCCCTACAATTTGTAGCTCTTATCAATTTTTTTGAGTAGTGAAAATTTTCTTATTGATATTTTGGATAAGTTATCATTAAAGTAGTCGATTATTGATAAGTTAAAGCTTTTGGTGCAACAGAACTACGAAAAAATTATCAAAAACATCAAACTTATCGCTTATCAAAATATTACTTATCATTTATCATTTTGCAAATTGGTGCAATTAAATTTTGATAAGTGAGTGCTTATCACTTATTATAACTCAATAAAATACTTATCAAATTTCAATTTGGTACAACAGAAAATTATCAAAAATTATGATAAGTTGATAAGTAATAAGTGATAAGTAGTTGGTGCAATAGGGCCCTGGTCACAATAATTATCAGCATTAATCGTTTCAACAGCCTTAAGAAGTTCAAACTAAACAATAGCTTTACCAAGTGGGAAGCAACATAACATGACTTTCTTTTGGTACACACCAGTTTTGGCAACCATGTATTTCCCAAACCACAGTATCGTAGAGTAGACATTCCATTTTCAGTATCCGTTTCAATTCTGTCTAAAAATTGTTCACGTTCATGACAACTTAATTTGTGTGATACTCAAACAGCCAACAGCTTACAAAGCATGGTCAACTCCATGGTTTGGTGCTAACTCTCATGTCGATTTTGTTTTATCATTGCTTCTAAAATGAGGTCGTCAATAGATGGTCTATCAAAACGTGGTTTTCGCGTTAACGTTTATCTCTATTTCTCCATATTCGCATCGTTTTTTAGGGATTATAACAATATTGACTTTTAGAACCCTTTTCAAAAGAATAATTAGCATAGTTAATTACTTATCCCAATATGAATAATACTTATTAGTTGAATACTTAGAAATATACTCTTCGTCAAAGTAAGATGGAAAAATATACGCAAAGAATTTATGAACATCATAATATATTGTATTTCTATCAATTATTTATTGCATATTCATTCCAGTTTCCTGTTTTTTGTGTGTTTTCCTACATTTTTATATTGTATATTCGTATGTTATACCACAAGACGATCGAAAATTTTCGATTATACGAGACGTATTGCCTGAAACACCACGAGACCGAAGGTCAAGTGGTGTTTTGCAAAGGCAATACGTCAAAATAAGAGAAAATTATCCATTGTCGTGTGGTATACAGGAGACTATATCTTGAATAAAGAAAACAATAAATTTAAATAGAAAAGTTACAATTTTAATAATTATAAATAAATGTACAATTATTATAGATATTTGTTGCTGCATTAGACGGTTGAGAAGACGGTTCCTTTAAGGAAGAAGACGGTTCTTCTACGGAAGAAGGCGGTTCTTCTTTAATTTGTAAAGAATTATTCCCGAAACGATCCATTTTGGATTTATTGAAGTCGATAACTGGAAACTGACATATATAAACAGAATTGTTGTTTTTTCTTTTGTCAAATTTCAAATTTGCTAAGCCTACACGATTTTAATTATGCTACTACATTTTACAAATGTTTATATAATCGATTATACAAAGGCTTATATAATCGATGTAACCATAGTTACTATATTTTAACTATTAGAAAAACCAGGCATACATTGATTTTTATAATTTAATGAGTGATATAGTCGTATGTTATACCACAAGACGATCGAAAATTTTCGATTATACGAGACGTATTGCCTGAAACACCACGAGACCGAAGGTCGAGTGGTGTTTTGCAAAGGCAATACGTCGAAATAAGAGAAAATTATCCATTGTCGTGTGGTATACAGGAGACTATATCTTGAATAAAGAAAACAATAAATTTAAATAGAAAAGTTAGTTTGGATTTATTGAAGTCGATAACTGGAAACTGACATATATAAACAGAATTGTTGTTTTTTCTTTTGTCAAATTTCAAATTTGCTAAGCCTACACGATTTTAATTATGCTACTACATTTTACAAATGTTTATATAATCGATTATACAAAGGCTTATATAATCGATGTAACCATAGTTACTATATTTTAACTATTAGAAAAACCAGGCATACATTGATTTTTATAATTTAATGAGTGATATAGTCGATATTATAAAATGAAACCATTTTATAAAATAAAATGAAACGTTAAAAACAAAATTTAAAAAATTTATTATTAAATTACGAAAAATGAATGAATTTTAAATTTTCTGATTTTTAATTAACAATAAAACGTAATTGCTATACATTAAAAAAATATGTTTTTATTCTTCATTACTTTTTGTGGCATTTTAATTCCCATTTTACAACTGTTGCTCTTAAGGTCTAAGGTACCCTGATCCTCTAAAAAAGAAAAAAATAATTATGTATAATGAAGGGAGAAATTATCGAGAAATTTTGCCAGTCAAAATTTGCGACAAAATTTCTCGATAATTTCTCCCTTCGTAACTGGCAAAATTTCCCGATAAAAAATAATTATTTGGTCAAGTGCCGACAAAACCTAACATTTCAATTATCTATAACGTTTAAACGTGATAAATTTCACCAAACAAAAGTTTACAGTTTAAGTAATCTAATCATATCCTTTAAAATAAAGAAGTAATAGAAATAGCTGCTTACAAGAAATAGCTCTGTACAAGAAATAGCTGCGTTCTTGATTTATATGATTCTAATTTTAAAGTAAAACCAAAAATATAATAATAAAACGAAAAGTTTATTGCTAATTGATGTTGTTTAGCGAATGATTAAAAGGGATATTTCGAAGGAATTGATATGTACGATGTGTTACATTTATTGAGTGCAATAGTAAATACTAACCGAATTAGTAATTGTAATGAGAGTAAAATATTTGTCGGCGAGCGAGTAATGTCATGTATTACTCATGAAGATAAAGCTTTCTAGATGGACAATAGAAAGCCAACGAAAATATTCAGATATTGCCAGTCTAGCTTCATCATCACAGTTGATGAACGGTAAATTTGTACCATCGTAAAAATATTCATTAACATCACTTACTTGAAGAATCATAGTTCATATTCTTATGCCATATTTCTCGTAACCGCACGCCATTTTTAGTTGTTGCGGCGATGCCAGTTTTAAAATTGAACTCTAAACAAGTTTTTGTGCTTTCGACAAGACTTATCGTTTTGGAAGATGAAAAAATTGTATTACGACATTTTTTGGGCATTTGATAATTCCTAGGTACAACATAAACCTACCTTTTGAATAGCATCTGTTGAAGTCACCAGTAGGAACTGCAAAAAAATACCAATTTAAATTAATCTTTCAAATGTTAAAATTACTCTATAGCTTATAATTGAAATAGGTAGGGTTCAATACATTTATGAATTATATAGTATACCTTTGGCCACCTATCATAATTAGTATACATTGTAAAATTTTCACAATTTGTTAAAAAATAAACTTCTTCTAAAATCATCATCCACAGCGAAATGATTCACATTTACTCTCATTAGACATATGGTGAAGTGTATTCAATTTGTAGTTCAATTTATAGTTTAGGGTTTATAGGGTTTCACAAAGGGTGACATTTGTTTCAAGGGAAATACCATATTTGTTGCGCTTAATTACTATTTTTAAAGACTTATCGCAAATAGGTCGAAAAAGTAAAAGAAAAAAGCTACTCACTAACCCGGATTTTTATCTTGAAATACCCGGTTGATCGAATACATAAAAATAGTCAGATTCTCGAAATTCCCAGTTACTCGATACCCGAGAAGATACCCTAGAAAAAAAGTTAACTGGACAAGGCGGTATTTATTTATGTGTCCAGGGGAAAAGAATGGAAATGGATCACTTGGAAATGGATGTGAGGACCGGCGCAATAGTTAATTCCATCTTGCGGCATACGGCCCTCAGGCGGCATTTCTCAAGATAGAATAAATATTTCTGTGGCTTTCACACTCATTCGACAGTGATACATTCTGTGACTCTGGATACAGAAATAATTACCGCGTTGTCCAGTTGATTTTTTATTCAAAACGGAGTTTTATCGCTCTATTTATTATAATAATTTGTCAGAAATACTAATTTGGCTTGGCTACCACTGATTTAAGATAACAAAAAATCCAAAAAAAAAAAATGTTTATTTCATAGTTTTTGTATGGAGAGCATGACCTCAGTTTATTCAATATATATATATATATATATATATATATATATATATATATATATATATATATATATATATATATATATATATATATATATATATATAATATATATATATATATATATATATATATATATATATATATATATATATATATATATATATATATATATATATATATATATATATATATATATATACATATACATATATATATAAATATATATATATATATATATATATATATATATATATATATATATATATATATATATATATATATATATATATATATATATATATATATATATATATATATATATTGTTGGGGTACAGCCATGAACAATAGAAAATATTAATTTCTAATTTGTTCCAATGAACAGCTGGCACTTTAATCCCAAGTTAATTTGTTGAATATTTTTCTTAGTTGTTAGAATAAATGAAAAACTCGTTTCCCAAACACTCGACTTATAATTCACAATATTTTATTCGCTGTTATGATTTGGCTTTTACAAATATTTAAGTTTTAAGCTTTGATGTTACTATATTGAAATATGACAAAAGATTGAATTCAGAAAGGAAAATTATTATTCTAATTAAAATTAAAAAATGTCAACCTCGAAAAAACCATTAGGATTGCCTTGTTCGGAATTATGGCCTAATAATGGGTTTTTCGATTGTCATGTAAACATAGCTTAAGTTGCTATAAGATTAAAGTAAACTGTACTAATTATACAAATAATATGGATTTGAATTATTCTACTGTATACTGTAATAAACAACAATAACAATAATTGAAATGACATTTCGTATAAAATTAAATTGTGTTTACAATGGTGATATTATTGTTATTCACTAATTATTATAATAAATTAAATTAAAAATATGGATTCTTCAACTGAAGTTAAGTACAATACATAAGTGTTTTCTATCTTATAACTAATTGTGTTTAATTCTTTTTCAGCTGCTGAACATACACCCGCCCTTGAACTGGCAAGTTCAATGATGTCTTCAAATCAGAGATGAAAATTTGATTGCTGATTATTAACTAATGTTTGGTGTAAAGTAAATATGGAAACTGTGGTGCTATTTGTTTTAATCCTCGAGAGAATTTTCTCTGGAAATTGGCAGTAAGCATAGCTTGTGTATTGGACGTTTGACCTCGGAGTTGCGTGTTTTTAGTGTAACCACTCTGACTAGACCATCCGAACCGGGATGAAGCTCTATGACCTTGCCCAGCAGCCATTGATTAACTGGCAGGTTTTGATCTTTAATCATGACGATGTCATTAATTTGTAGTGAAGGTTTCCTACTTCTCCATTTGGTTCGTTGCTGTAAAGATGTTAGATATTCAACGTACCACCTCTTCCAAAACTGTTGACTCATTTGTTGAACCATTTGCCACCGGTTAAGATATGATACTTTCAAGTGAGTTATATCAAACTCAGGAACCTTGGTGTATGGATGCCCGATTAGAAAATGGGAAGGCGTGAGTGGATCGACCTCTGTATCATTTATGACACACAAAGGTCTAGAATTTAGAATTCCCTCGATTTCTGCAAGTAACGTGTTTATTTCCTCCAGCGTTAGAATATTCTTACCAATGACTCTCTTAATGTGGAATTTGGTTGATTTTATGGCAGCTTCCCACAATCCACCAAAATGCGGTGAATTGGGAGGAATGAAATTCCATGTGATTCGACATCTGGAAAAGTAATCAGATACATTATTGGAACATTTAATAATTTTAGCAAACACTTCTTGTAGTTTGCTGTCAGAACCGATGAAATTGCTGCCGTTATCGCTATAAAGTTCACGACAGACTCCCCTTCGTGCAGTGAATCTTTTCAGAGCCGCTAAGAAGGCGTCACTGGATAGATCGCTTACGAGCTCCAAGTGGAGGGCTTTTGTGCTTAAACATATAAACAAGCATATGTAAGCTTTATATGTTTTTTGCCCACGTCCTTTTGCCAGGTGAATCGAAATGGGCCCTGCGTAGTCTACACCAGTTTTCAGGAAAGGCCGTATTAATTCGACTCGCGAAGTAGGTAAACTGCCCATCAATTGTTGTTGGAATTCAGCTTTAAATTTCGTACAAACGACGCATTTTCGAATCACCTCCTTCGCCTTGGTTTTTCCATTAGGTATCCAATATTCTTGTCTCGTAATGGCTAAAAGAAGAGATGGCCCTGCGTGTTTATTATCTAAATGGGCGTCACGAAGAATTAGCAGCGTAATTGTGGACTTTGGATGTAGTATGATTGGATGTTTCGTAGAATATGGAACTGGACTATTTTGCAGCCTTCCTCCAACTCGAAGTAATCCAAAATCATCTAGAAATGGATCTAACGACTTCAGAATGCTAGTTCGACTGATTTCTCGTTTAGCTTGCAGTGCTAATATCTCGTCCTGGTAAAATTGTCTTTGTTCGTATTGACATATTATGTACAAGATGTGAAATAATTCCTCTCGACGGAGATAGACACCACTTGCTCTGGAAACTTTAAGTTTTCTGGCATTACCAATAAATCGTAATACGTAACCCATGACCCTCTGCAGTCTGCGAAATGATGAGTATTTACGAATTATGTCGTCGAACCACTTATTTAACTTGGTGCAAGTAATTGTAAACGCGGTTGTTTTATTTGACCTTTCTTCTTCATGACCATAATTTCTTAACTGAATTGGCCAAGTTTCTGGAGGTAGAGATAACCAATTTGGTCCATTCCACCAAAGTGCATGTGAGTTAAGTTCACCTGGAGATAAACCACGAGAAGCACAATCAGCTGGATTATCGAGCGACGGAACATGCTTCCAATTTTTTCTGGATAACGTAGATAGTATCTCGGAGGTGCGATTACCCACAAAGGTGCTCCAGCGCCTTGGGTGACTTCCGAGCCAATCCAGCACAATCTGGGAATCAGTCCATGCATGTAATTGATCAATACTTTGATTTGATTCCCTTTTAACAACATCGATAAGATTTCCGAGTAAAACCGCTGCACATAGTTCTAATCGTGGAAGAGTTTGCTGTTTGATCGGTGCCACCTTTGTCTTAGCAGAAACCAATTTTACGTGAATTTTGCCATCTGGGCTGATTATTCGGAAGTATACAACAGCTGCATAAGCTGACTGACTTGCATCGCAGAAGCCATGTATGTCAGTTCTGGAACCCTTTGTTGTTTGGATAAATCTAGGAATAGAAATTTCATTAACGCATTTGAGGTTGTTTCTTAGCTGATTCCACAGCGCATGTTTGTCAGTTGGAAGCGGATCGTCCCACTCTAGATTGGCTCCCCACAACATTTGCAGGAAAATTTTGAATGCTATAACCACAGGTGACAACCAACCTAGAGGATCAAATAATCTGCTGGCCTCGGATAGCACGGTCCTTTTCGTGAACGTGGTGTAATCAGGAACCTGGGCGGTAAATGTAAAGCTATCTGTTTTGGGATTCCAATTAATTCCTAATACTTTAACGGATTCTGCGAGCAGTTGACTATTGTCTTGAATTTCCTTATTGTTGGATTCTTGCAGTTCGTCTGGAATGTTCTGCAATATTCTAGTACTGTTGGATTTCCACTTCCTGAGGTGGAACCCGTAGTCGATTAAAATTTCAGCGACCTTTTCCTTTAGTTGCAGCGCCTCATCTTCATTATCCGCTCTCGTCATAAGGTCGTCGACGTAAATATCCTTTGATATGACATGAGAAGCTTCTACTGCTGAATTTTTGTTGTCGTCTGCCACCTTCTTTAAGGCTCTAGTGGCCAGAAATGCTGCTGACGCTAGACCATATGTAACTGTTTGTAATTCAAAATGGCGAATAGGTTGTGATGGATCAGGCCGCCAGACAATTCTTTGATATTTGGTGTCTTCTGGTGATACGGTGACCTGACGATACATCTTTTCGACGTCCGCAGAAAATGCCACTTTGTGTTCCCTAAATCGCAGAATGATTGCGTATAAACCTGATTGTACCGTAGGACCGACCGCTAAGCAATCATTTAATGAGATACCCGTGCTGGATTTTGATGAGCCGTCGAATACGACTCTCATTTTAGTTGTGTTGTTTGAAGTTTTAAGTACCCCATGATGAGGTAAGTAAAACTGACTTTCATTTGGCTTGGGTGGAGATACTTCTACCATGTGATTTAATTGTTGATACTCTGCCATAAAATCACGATACATCTTTGCAAATGTAGGATCCCGAGTAAAGCGGCGCTCAACACCCCTGAGCCTCTGAACTGCAGACGACAACGACTCTCCTAAATGGTTGGCTGACTTCTTAAACGGGAGTTTTACGATGAATCGCCCTTGAGAACTCCTTGTTGTATTTTCTATAAAATGGTTCTCGCAAATGGCTTCTTCTGGGGAGAGTATCTTTTCTTGGTTGTTTAATGATTCAAGCTCCCAAAATCTTCGTAGACTTCGATCGATGTCCACCACATCATTTTGTTGGTTTGATATAGCAAACATTGATACCAAGTTATTGTTTCTGGAATGCCCGGGTTGCCCTGAAACTATCCAACCAAAAACAGTATTCTGAAGAATAGGTTCATTGGGGCCTGACTTGACTTTCCCATTTTGAAGGAGATTGAAAAAATGATCAGCTCCAATAAGGATATCAATATTTCCTGTTTCGTGAAAGTGCGGATCGGCTAACTTTAGTCCGGCATAGGATTTGACGTTGACATCTAAGCTCTCTGTGGGAATCTTGCCTGCAATTTTGGACATAACAAGAGCTTCAATGGTTATCTCGGGGAAAAGTTTAGGCTTAAGTATTATAGTGACTAAGCCTTTCGAAGTTCCAGAGCTTGCTTGCCCCAATCCACTAACTGAGATCCGTGCGTTTCTTCTTACTAGACGAAGGCGTTGGACACAGGATTCAGTTATAAAACTGGCTTGTGATCCGGAATCTAATAGCGCTCTGCATGGCATTGTGTTTCCTGAATAATCGACAGCGTCTACCAATGCAGTTGGAAGTATTGCAAATATGCCTGTATTTTGAGAATGACCATTAAAAACTTCTGATGATGTAGCCTGTGGACCTTGCGCTGAATCACTTGCAGTTTCCTCTTGATGTAGCAGTGTGTTATGTTTTTTACCGCATCTTTGACATCTATATTTGGAGGTGCATCTAAATATGGGATGGTTACTGCTTAGGCAATTGAAACACCGATTGGTACGTTTAGCAAACTGTTTTCGTGTATTTGCGTCCATCGCCTGAAACTCGCTACATTGAAATATAGAATGGCCTTTATCTTGACACATGGCACATTGATAGGTGGTTGATTTAGCTGCAGCATAACCACTAACTTCTCCATCGGTATTCTCAGAAGCAAAATGACCTTTAATTTCCGTTTTTGGGTTGGATCGCTTGGACGTTGATATTAATGATTCCAGAGTATCAATACGTCGACTGAGAAATTTGAGAAATTCGGAAAATTCCGGATTTACTGTGTCTGCTGAATGTTCTGCCCACGCTGCCTTTGATTTGTCATCTAGCTTCTGGAGTAACAGATAGATCAGCCAAGGATCTCGTGTATCACCTACTTCTCCAAGTGCTTTTAACCCTCGTATTACTTCATCGGAAGTGTCCATTAGACGTTTAATGTTCGCTGCATTTGGATGGTGAATTGAGGGCTGCTCAACGAAAGTTCGGATGAATGTGTTGATGATGTGTTTTTTCCTATCGTAACGCTCCTTTAACTTGTTGAGCGCTCCGATATAATTTCCTTCAGTCACTGTAATGTGGCGTAACAATATTGCAGCTTCACCTCGAAGAAGCCCCTTTAGATATTGAAACTTCTGGACTGCATTCAAACTAGGTGACTCATGTATGGTAGTAGTATACATATCAAAAAAAGATTGCCACTCTGAGTAGTCTCCAGAAAACGACGGTATGTGAATTTTTGGCAACTTAACTTGTGAGTGTTCACCCATTTGTGTGTCGTTGTTAGAGGTATCCAAATTAATCACTCCTTGGTTAAGGCTTCTAGCTCGAATCCATTTATTTAACGAAGCAATGGCCGTATAATAATTCTCCTCGTATGTCAGATCACTTTCCTCATTTGGATCGGCAGTAAAAATACGTAGCTCAAGCTCAGTGAATTCTTCCATTAGTTTTTCCACGCGGTGTAAACGCGTGGTTAATTCAACTAACTCGGTGTGAGCGTGATCTTGTTTAGCGAACTTCACTAGGTTCGTCAATTTGGCCTTATTAGTACTACGTTGCTTTTTGTGTGCTGCGAGAATTGGCTCAGACATATCGAATTGTTTCACTTGCACTAATAACCGGTTACGAAATAATATTTGTTGCTCTTTGCTGAGAGCTTTGAAAATGAGGTTAAAATGATGAATTAATATACACACGCGGTAGCAGTTTTTCAATACACTTTCACTTTAACACTGATTTTTAATATGAGTTGAAAAACAAAAAATGTCAGGCAAAATGATCTTATTTAATTTCAACAAGTAAATTGTAAATTCAATAAAATGTCCAATAAATGTTCTTTTAATTTTACTTGCTTTATTTTATATGTAAATTAATCAAAAATGGCTACTTATCTTTGAGCACGCGGTGTGTAAACTCGTTTCGACATGCGGCAATGTCTTCCGATCTCAACAATGGCTG
Organism: Tipula vernalis; assembly: GCA_958295665.1. NCBI lineage: Eukaryota > Metazoa > Arthropoda > Insecta > Diptera > Tipulidae > Tipula > Tipula vernalis. The sequence goes on along the minus strand of OY282558.1, from coordinate 237,965,948 downwards.
CTATGTAATCAGCGTTGATTTCCGGATGACTTGTTTTTATTACAGCACTCGGTTGAATGACGAATTTGTTTTGATGATGTTGTACGGATGATTCTCAAACCAATCCGGCTCGAAGGACCAGTATGTTGGGGTACAGCCATGAACAATAGAAAATATTAATTTCTAATTTGTTCCAATGAACAGCTGGCACTTTAATCCCAAGTTAATTTGTTGAATATTTTTCTTAGTTGTTAGAATAAATGAAAAACTCGTTTCCCAAACACTCGACTTATAATTCACAATATTTTATTCGCTGTTATGATTTGGCTTTTACAAATATTTAAGTTTTAAGCTTTGATGTTACTATATTGAAATATGACAAAAGATTGAATTCAGAAAGGAAAATTATTATTCTAATTAAAATTAAAAAATGTCAACCTCGAAAAAACCATTAGGATTGCCTTGTTCGGAATTATGGCCTAATAATGGGTTTTTCGATTGTCATGTAAACATAGCTTAAGTTGCTATAAGATTAAAGTAAACTGTACTAATTATACAAATAATATGGATTTGAATTATTCTACTGTATACTGTAATAAACAACAATAACAATAATTGAAATGACATTTCGTATAAAATTAAATTGTGTTTACAATGGTGATATTATTGTTATTCACTAATTATTATAATAAATTAAATTAAAAATATGGATTCTTCAACTGAAGTTAAGTACAATACATAAGTGTTTTCTATCTTATAACTAATTGTGTTTAATTCTTTTTCAGCTGCTGAACATATATATATATATATATATATATATATATATATATATATATATATATATATATATATATATATATATATATATATATATATATATATATATATATATATATATATATATATATATATATATATATATATATATATATATATATATATATATATATTTATATATATATATATATATATATATACTAGATCAACAAGTTCCCGGAATAACCACCGTGTGGCGCTCCCATCGTTCCGATTTGAGTGCTGTTTTTTTTGTTAAGTTGGTACATCTGTTGTTGATATTACCTCTAAATCTTAGCGTCATAGCTTAACATTTGCAAAAGTTACGTAGTCAAGAGAACTGAATCCGATCCCCCATTCATCAAAAGGATCATTACTGGAGACGAGACGTGGGTTTATGAGTACGACACGCAATCCAGACATCAGGCAAGTGAATGGCGTTCACCAAAAAAAAATCACGTCGTTTTCAGTCAAAAAAGAAGGCAATGCTCACGGTTTTCATGGATTACAACGGTGTAGTGCATCATGAATTTTTGCCAGAAGGCCAGACCATAAACAAAGAGTATTATTTGGGCGTTATGAGACGTTTGCGTGAAGCAATTCGCCGAAAGGGACCAGAATTGTGGGCAGAAAACTCGTGGATTTTGCACCATGATAACGCACCGTCGCACAATGCCATCATTATTCGTAATTTTTTGACGAAAAATGCAACAAATACCATCTAACAGCCACCGAATTCACCTGATTTGGGTCCCTGTGACTTCTTTCTGTTCAATCGAGTTAAAAAACCATTACGGGGAACGCGTTTCAGCAGCCGAGAGGAAATAATGGAAAAATCGCCAACACACACAGAGTAGATGTACTCTTGACTACGTAACTTTTGCAAATGCCAAGCTATGACGCTAAGATTTAGAGGGAATATCAACAACAGATGTACCAACTTAATAAAACAAACAGAACTCAAATCGGAACGATGGGAGCGCCACACGGCGGTTATTCCGGGAACTTGTTGATCAAGGTTGATATTAATGAAAATTGACTAGAAATTAATTTTATTTTAATTCAATTGAATCTATAGACTTTCATTTCCACCTAATTTCTAAGACTTTTCCGTGAGGTTTTCCAATTTACGGTAATAATGATAAGATAATAAGCTATTTGATATCTGAAAATGTCTTGAAGGGCTGACTGCATCGACCGGAATAAATAGTAATCCGAGAGGAGCAATGTCTGGCAAATATGGCGCGTGGGATAGAACTTCCCAATCCGGCCCTTCTAAGTAGGTTTTAACAACTTTTGCAGTTTGTGGTTTTGCGTTGGGATGCTGCAAAATCAGTTTATTGTGTATATTCTCCCGTTAGGGTCAATTATCTTGAACAACTCGCTTCAAATGTATTAATTGCCGGCGGTAGACTTTGCCATTAATAGTTTCAGAAGGTTTCAGTAGCTCGTACCTCGTAATATACAATGCCTTTCTTATCCCAGCAAATACAAAACATATAACGTTATCACAATGAACATTTAGCTTTGGCTCTGCCACTAACCAATAAATACATATGATCGTTCAATGTTTTTTTTATGTCTGCAATTTTTCTTTGTATAATTCAGTAATTCCTCCATTTCTCCCAACATGATTTTTATATAGTAGGCCACATCCTACTTATATGGTTGGTCTATTCAATTCGTTGGTCCGTTTCGTTTGCTTTTATCCCATACATTTTTTTGGTTGTTCGCAACCAAACTTTCTCAATTAAAACGACTTATATCAAGGTCCTAAGACCTACCTGACTGAGCACCAGGTTAAAGTCGTGGTAACATCCTTCCTCTGAGGGTAATTTTTGCAATTGTGAGATTCAGGTCTAATCTGAATCTTGCTGTAATGTTACAATTGTAATTACATAAAATAAATAAATAAAAATTATTTAAATAAAAACATATAAACAATTTAATTTTAATTAAAAAATTATTATCTATTCTTAAATACATGATACAGTTCCTTTTGTCTTCGTTTTGCAATTCTTTTAATAAATAAGAATGAATGCCTCTTAAGTCACGTTTTGCAAACCAAAGTATCACCCAGACCCGTTTATTTTTGTATTTTGTTACTTTTAATTTTTTAGTAAAGCCACAATTATTACAGCGCTGATAAACTTAACTAAACAAATTCATGAAATCGTTGACGTCGTGTGATTTAGAAAAATATATGATCACAGATCTTTTCCAAAAGAAATTGTATTCAGATAATTTATAAAATATTTTTGCCATTGAAAAGTGATAGTGTGATTCCGGCCTAATACATATTAAAGTGATTGTTATGAAATAAACATCAATACCACTACAAGTTGACAATTTGACCTTTAAATTTAAAACAACAATTAGTTGCAATGCAAAATGAAATTTCAAAGTCAGAATATGTAAATTGTGAGTATAATCTAAACAAATTATTAATATAAAACGCTAGCGAGGAACCGACATCACAAAATTGAATATTCAATACAATTTCAATGGTAGGTATATACAGTTACAATTGCACTCAAGATTTTCACTCCGTTTGATGATACTTTTTGACTGGCTCAGAGGAAATATTGGACAGCTCGCATTATGGTTATGATGACATTTGACCAATAATGGAGTTGTACGATCACAGTACACTCAGTTCCAGTGAATACATTTATACAAAATAGAAGAAAAAATTCGATTTCGGAAAATTCATAAATAAATAAAAACATTAATTCAAAATTGAATTACAAAACAGGAGATTTCTCTATGTCATTCGTTTTTTATTTTTTATTTAGTTTTTGGAGGATTTGTCAGGAAGAATAGAAGGTTTACGCTGAATCGAATCCATTGTCATTTTGGAATTTCTACTGTAAAAATTGTAAAGGAGATAATAAAATTACTCAAATATTAACCGGCGTTAAGTAGTTTGTGATATCAACATTAAGTGCTTGCAGTGAGAACAGAAAAAAATTAATTTTTTTAATAAGTGTAAAAGCCAGTATCCATATATAATTAATGAATTTCAAGGATACTGCTTCCCCCATCGTGTCCTCATTATGACAAAGGTTTGCTCGGTGATGATCAATGGTCTTGCTTAAAGCGTGTTTGTATTTTATTTAAGGTAATCCATTACTTTACATATTGGGTTCACCATCCTCTTGCTTCATTTTAAATTATTTTAAATTTCAACATATTTTAAATTTCGCGTCGCTTACAGTTTGTGCACTACAGTTGTTGGTGTTGTTCTCAAGTTGCAGTTTTTACAATAAGGCGAATGATAGTCAACCAGATACCGGTACATTTATTTGTAAGCTACTATGTTCGGAGTCAAGTTGAATTGTTCACTACCCCAGTTTCTAAAAAGTCAAAATACGTTTTGGTTTTTGTGTAATACTCGTATGTGCTTCAAGCTATTTTTTACTGAACACGAAAAAACGAATAGAATGACAATTTAAAAACAAATTAAAGAGGATACAAAGAAAAAGTTTAATAGCTCTTCTTTGAGAACGAAAGAAGCATAAAATTACAAAAACAATTTGTTTTGAAAAGTTCAAAGCGGTCGATTTTCATCTGATCCCAATGATTATAATCATTCTGTTTATTCTGCATCTACATAAACACATATAAGAAATTTTATTTTCTGTAAAGCTGTACAAGCTTTTCATGTATATTATGTAAATTTTGGCTGCTTCTACTTTTCTTGGGAGCACAAATTTTTTATAGACTTCTTTAGCTATTTGGTAAATATAACTTTTAAGCATAAATGATTCTCGACACAATAAATCACAAATTTGTGTGCGATTTGTATGGATATGGTTTTTATTCTATGCAAACAAAATTGCTCTACTATATTTTTGTGATAACAGGATATTAAGCAAAAGGGTTTAAATTCATCATGCTTACTAAATCTAAACACAACGAAGCAAATAGCTCACAACATTTTTGTTTCATTAACAAATATATTTTTTTTTAAATTGAATTTCTTCATTTCTCGCTTTCAGCATTTGCAAGAAAAATAATAAAGAAACACTTAAAATAAAAAGTCCAAAGAGCGGGATGAAGTTGAATGAGATAATTTAACGAAAGATGGTATAAAAGAAAAAGGGAAAATTTTAAAATCTGGGTTAAGACAAAAACAATTAGTTATTTCACTCACTTTTGCAAGATTTTTATTTGGTTTGCCATGAGTGATTTCGAATGTTGTTTTTAATTACATTAATTGAGTGGGATTAGTTTGGTGCGTTGTTTAACGAAAAAGACAATGAGGGATTAAAGCGCTTTCTATTGTTCACTTAAATAATGCTTTCTTAATTAAAAATCTTTTTACCCCAATTAATTTCAGTTACACTAAGTAGTTCTACAGATTTTACGGAAATTTAAACTTAAATACTTGGCAATCAAAATCGTTTTAGGCTTTCAAAACTATCGTATAGTTTAGCAATTATAATTTAGATTGCCACCAAAAAAATTCTCAGGCAACAACTTATGGTAAAGTGTATTTCCTCGTATACCTGAATTGGAAAGCAAATTTGAAGCAAAAAAATGTTTTCGCGTTTGCTATACTTGTATATCGAATATATATGTAATATATTAGCTTAATGACAATATGAAGTTCTTTAAATTATTTTGTTTGCAATATATTGTTGATTGCAATGCATTAGATGGGAAGTACATATAAAAGGAAAGCTGGATCCCACCACGGGTGTGTTCAAAATTCAGATAACAGAACATTTTCTTTTTTTTTTAAAGAGAATGTATTAGAATCCTACATGAATTCCAAATCAGCAACAGAATACTCGTTATTGTAGCAATTCCCAATCTAGATTTTACTTATAGAATTACAACTAAGCCGAAAAGTTTACGTTTAACTTTTCTTATTAAAAAAAAACTTGGTGAAAAAGTTTGTCCTAAGCAAATTTAGGTATGGATTTGTAAACAAAACGTACTCGTACATAAACCTGTTTGTAAAATCATCAATAAAAACACAATCTGGAAAGGTGTTCCCGATAATATCTCACCTGTCGCTATTCTTAATGATGAGTGAATATATTTTGTTGTTGTTAAATGGGTTTTCTAAATTTTGTGTGCGCATGTTTACGGTCAATGTGATTCTCTGTTTAAATAAAATAAAATTGCTGATAGAACAGTTCTAGTTTTGATGAAAATTCATGATATTCACAAAACTATTATGGTCCATTGAAAATACTATTTTATATATGTACATCAATAAAATATAGATTTGTTTACAATACACTCGCTGTATTACACAAAATATACAATATAATTCATCAACACTTATCTGTGTAATTTAGTTTAAAACGAAATGAACAATTAACAATTCTACCAACATTAGTAGTTTTCAATATCACCCAAACTACAGACTGGGGTGTGTATTAATGTTGTGTTTTTCCAGTTTCCATAATTACAGAAGATATGAGCAACACCGCAATACGTACAGTGATTGGAAAACAAAAAGAAAATATACAATTTATATACAAAATATATTTTCCAATTCTGTGTATTAAATGAAATAAATTGATTTGATATTTATCAAGTTGCATAAAAAAAACATAAATCAATTGAATTTTTTTTTTGTGTTTCTACAAATTTTTCCAAGAATTCGTTCAATCATGTGAATATTTTCCATTTCTGTTATTTTTTGGTTGGTATACCGATTTGAATAACGACAATTTTTTTGTGGTTTCATTTTGTAAATTTGATTTTCTACTTTTATATTTTACATGATAGATTACTGGGTAGATCTCGTAACATACGAGTAGCTATTGCTCTATGTTTATCGAGTAGAAAAAAAAACATGAATGATTCATTCGTTTTGCTAATGGAGTTTGTATAATTTAATCTAATTCACATACAATTAGGGCAGGTAACCTATGATTTGATATGTGCTCTATATAAATAAAGTAAATGTTCGTGTTTTATTAGGTGAAAAAGCTTTTTTCTTGTACATATTTACTTATATACCTAACCGAATAACATGATTTGTTACTCAAACGTTGATGAGTTTCCTATACATAATTAAAGAACTGATTTTTACGCCCTACATGTAATAAGGAATATACCTTACTGACAATGACGATATTTGTAGTTTAATTTTAAACTTGTATTAATATCGTACAAACATTTTGGTGTCGCCTGAAATTTTTTTTTTTTTTCAATGAGATGCCAATGGGCGCTTTAGCTCCCCCAACATGTTGGCATCAAAAATCTACCGTTGGAAAATATTATACATATTTGTCCACGGCCATCTTAAACTTTTGTCTCTTCAATTATAATGATATCCATTATTCACTGCAATATGAAATTTTAAATGTATGTTTTACCTAACAAGTTGCCAACAGTTGGCTTACCGGAGTGCGCCCAATGACTCGACTATTCTTGATTTCTACAGAAGAAACTACAAGATATATTCAAATCTTAAGCCGAAATTGCATTTAAAATAGGACCGGTGCAGTTTAAATTATATTAGGATCGTACACTAATTTGGATTCTTAAGAGATGGCGTAACTATATCGCATCGAGTAACATTAATATTTACTTCATGTTAAAGCATCATGACGTGGCTTTAGTTTTCGTAAGTGTTATTTTCCCGAAATGTCAAAGACAAAACGAAATTTGCGGAAAGTTTTGTTTTTTTGCTTCCATTTGAAGAAAAATGCTGCTGAAAGACAACGAATGCTCTGGAAGAACATGATACATCCGCAGTATTCTCCAGATATTGCTCCTTGTCTGAGCAGCGCTTCCAATCTTATGAGGATACCAAAAATTGGGTCGATTTGTTAATAGCCTCTAAAGATGTATCATTCTTTCGACGTAGAATCCACCTACTACCAGAAAAATGGGGAAAGTAGTGGCTAGCGATGGAAAATATTTTGAATTATCAATTCGTAACGAGATTTTCAAAATAAAGCTGTATTTTTGCCAAAACAAAACTTAAAATTAAGCACACTCCGAATACTATTCTTGTATAACATACTCATCGTGTAAAAAATGTAACTGTTTAATATATCGAATATAACGTGAAATGTTTATAATACTGCAAGGTATTTTCGGTTAAGTTCTTTGCAGGAGTTCTTGGTTTGATGCGTTCAAATGAGTTTGATTAACATTTTCTGCAGTATGGCTATTGCTAATGACAGCTTAGATTTTCTTCCATTATCCGTACACTTAGTATTTGACCTTGGCTTATTGAGGGTTTCTTATATCGTTTAATTCCACTGGCGGACAGGTACATTTCTCTTTCTTCATGTTGAACGTGACACGAGTTTGCTGTGTAAAGTAAGAATAGCATTGATCCTAGAACGTCTTATACCTGCATTAATATCGTTTAAGAAAGTAGTTGTACTATTTTGTCTAACCGAGTATTGCAAATAGGTTCCCAGAACTGACTGAAAATTATTCAGCAGTAGCTCTTTAATTTTGAACTTTGTAAAGGACTAGTGGATATCCAAGAAGACGCTATCCGAGCAGAACGCTATTTATATTTCTGGAAGAATTGTTTAAGTGCATTTACAGTTCTGCATACTTGCTCTGTGGTATTCGCAAAAGATCGTATCCTAGTGCCTTTTTCAGGCTCACACAAGTTCCCCAAATTTTTAACTTTGTTTCAATTAATTATAGGTTTAAATTAAAGGACAAATCTTATTTATTTTGCTAAGGTGTCCCAAATTGTTACTTTTTTCAGTTGGTGACAAAATTGTTTTTAGACAAGCAGAGGAATCATTGAAGCCAACTTCCAGTTGATAGTCTAGTCGGTGGAGTTAGTTGGTGTTTTAACATCTTTCGTTGATTTCCCCTCAGTAACCGAGGTCCACACAAATAATTCTGAACGCGCTACTCTTCTTTGCTCGATTTGTTACCATTCTGAAATTTCGTTTTCTTTTGGATCTGTTCGTGGATATTATTATAAGACAGTTTATTAACTTTTTCAATAATGTTGATGATGCCTTTACATATGGGCTATACATATGATAAATCCAGGAACCCTTTTAAATTTTCAGCTGACGCATCAACGTATCCAGCAAACACTTTTGTTTGACTAGTCTCCTTTAATGATCCAAATTAGTTCGCCTTTAAGCCAGTAAGTAGGTGACTCGCGACCTAAGAATGAAAAGGTTCTATGTGACATTTTTGTAATTTTTGAGGTTAATATCAATTTTGACTTTTTCGTAGTTGTAGAATTCAAAAGCGTTGCTCAAATTTTGATTATTCTTCTAGTTTCCGAGATAACAGTGTAGACAAGTTCTATTTAAATTCATGTGTATGTACATTAATTAATTCAAGAAAGTTCTTTTTCCTAAAAATGATGTAATAGTGTCGATTTATTGATGATTGATGATGAAGTTGATATTCCTCCGTAACATGTGACGTTACCCCGTTTGCCTGATTTAGATTGGAGGAGGGTGTCAATAACCAGCAGTGGTTAAGGAATGATTGAACAGTTTGCAAAACGGATTTACCAAATTACTCGCAAATGTTTTTAATATAAATAAGGGTACATCATCCGGCCCACATCTATCTCCAAAACCCGTCAAAGCTGATAGAATGTCTTCATCAGATATGACTGGAGGAGTGATTGATATGTTGCTATTGCTTGATTTATCGACGTAATCCATACTTGCGGTTGGTCGATAGACAGATTGAAAAAATGCAGCACACATATCCGCTATCTCTTTGGCATTTGAGGTGCTAATATTGTTGAAGGTCAAATTGCCAAAGTAGCCCTCGATTTTACGTTTAGACCTAAAATATTTCCAAAACTGTTTTGGATTTGTTCTAATTTTTTCTTGGATGCCAGCCAAATAAGACTTGTGCTTAAATTTGAAACAAACATCAAATCAATTGCTGTGTTTTAACAAGGTCAGCTTGTCTGTTTCCAAACTTGATTTCATCATTTTAGCATAAGCCTTACATTTATGTTTTTTTAGATTTATAAGCCGGTCCTTGGTGATTTATTGAAAATATGGACATAAAGTTCAAAGCCTTGCAGTAAGATCTCATAAAATTTGTCGACATTTTCATTACCATGCTTTCCATTTAGAATCTCATCCCAATTCACTGCTTCGAAGTAGACATTCAGACCAGTATGGCTTGTCTTTTTAAAGTTGTATTTGATTTGTTGCAGGTGTTCAGATTTCGGCATACAGTCAATAGTATCAAATACAATATCCAAAGATTTATGGTTGATATCATTTACGACAAATGGGTTGTGTGATTCAGTTATTTTAAATGCTTCTACTTCATTAGTGAAGACAAGATATAAAAACCTCTCCAGATTATTTGAAATGGAGCTAATTTGGTTAAAATTATAACCAAGCATTGCATCAACGAACAAAGATTCTGCACCTAGATATCCTTATTGCAATCCTTTGGTATTTAAGTAATTTGGTTAAATGTAAATTTAAAAAAAAAAAAAATTATTTTCAAAAATGTGTCATCTTTAGCGTGCTATAACATCTAAATAAAAAACAATAATATTTTTTTCACTTTTGCTGAATGCATTGGACATTATACTAACTAAAAATCACAAAAAAATATAACACTGTGCGCCGCACCTGTCTTACTACCTATTTTGTACAATTTTCGTACAATTTCTCTAATCTATTTTATAATTGATTTTATTCTTAATAAATTTAACTACCATTAGATTAAGTCAAGAGAGAGATAAATCAATATTTTGGTTGCAAGTTAAAAGACATAAATCGTGTTCTCAGTATTTATTCAGATTGGCCAAATCATATTTATTATTTATATCGTTACTAAAAATAAAAATTTATTAAATTTTTGTTGTTGGTTTCAAAGTAAACTTTGGTCTGATCCGGATCACTATGCTTCTAGAAATTCGGCTATTATTTACTCAATACCTCGCTTCGAATATACTAAAGTGATGTAAAACTAACAAGTAAACTGAACTAACGAACATTTCATGTTAAATGGAAATTTAGATAATTATGAAAAGCAAATTAAATTTTATAACATTTGTACAAAAAAAACTATTTTATTTATTCACTTAAACCAGGTGTAGTACATATACGTGTATGTATGTATGTACAATTTACATATTACAAAATATTTGGAAAACATGATTTTACTAATTATATTTACGTGCCATAAATTCATTATATTTTTAATTAATTTTAACTCTCATTAAAATAATAAACTGAAAACTATAAATTTTATGTAAAATCATTTTCAATCATGTTCAGGTGTGTGTAATTGGGCAAATGCAAATTTTATTTTTGGTAGTTGTATTTGCTGACAACTCTTCGAAAAATGTAACCAATAATGAATCATTCGCTTAAAGTACAATAACTCCAATATTTCTACTGTCGATTTAGTTCTGGAAGCACCACTAATTTAATTCTAGATTAAACACTTACGAATAAAGATTTGTTAATCGTTATTAGCGTATTCTCTCTGTATCTATTTTGAATGGTGATCAACTAATAAATATGGTATTTAAGTGATTTGCTATTGCATTCGTGTTAAATTATTAAAATTCAGATTTATCGTCTTTTTATCAAATATTTTTATGGCTTAAAATTATAGACCTTCGTTAGTTTTTTTTTAACAATTCGAAAGATTTTCCTCTGTACGCCGTTTTCAACACATATAATATGAATCGCTAAAATTACAAAAACCTAAATAAATATGTATAAATATTAAATCTATAATTACAAAAGAAATGGAATATGAAAAATTAAAGTCAATTAGAAACATGTCAAATCTAATTTGACATATGTTTCGAAGATTGTAAGAGAATTCAATCCAGTTTCAAACTGATGAGCTTATGATTATGAAAAAATCAATCTTCTCATCAGGCCGCGGCGACTGGACTGATTATACCACAATTTACATTCTATCTATACAGAATGTGCTGTGCTTTAAGTACTAGCGAATCGTACTAATACAGATGAATTCTCTTACAATTTTTTCTTCTTCACGATATTCACACTGCTCTATTTCTGTGTACGCTAATTTTAACTTTATTAATTTTTTGTTGAATGTTAATTAATTCATGTAATTTCTAATATGATACTGGTGATTAGACCTTTTTAAATATGTTTTTATTAACACTAGAAGCTAATATTTACTTTTTTATTAATTTTTTTTTTTGTTGAATGTTAATTAATTCATGTAATATCTAATATGCTACCGGTGGTTAGACCATTTTAATTGTGTTTCGATTAACACGAAAAAATTAATAAAAAAGTAAAAATTAGCTTACACACAGAGCAGTGTGAATATCGTGAAGAAGAAAAAATTGTAAGAGAATTTATCTGTATTAGTACGATTCGCTAGTACTTAAATCACAGCACATTCTGTATAATATAGAATGTAAATTGTGGTATAATCAGTCCAGTCGCCGCGGCCTGATGAGAAGATTGATTTTTTCATAATCATAAGCTCATCAGTTCGAAACTGGATTGGATTCTCTTACAATCTTCGAAACATATTAAACTCATTTAATTAAATAAATAGAATTATGTCTATTAGTCGGTTTCGTTGAATTACTGTTCGTAAATACTAATATACTTCTCGTGTTAATCGAAACACAATTAAAATGGTCTAACCACCGGTAGCATATTAGATATTACATGAATTAATTAACATTCAACAAAAAAAAAAAAAAAAAATTAATGAAAAAGTAGAAACTATTCAATTTTTGAAAGCAACAGTTTTTTAGTTCCATGTGTTTTTGAGACGGGTTTAAATTATTAACTTTAGATTTTTAATTTAAAATCGCTTGTTTATAATAGTTAGAGGTAATATAAGATTCATATATTTAAACAAATTATATTAATTAAATACTTATTTATATTTATTTCAGGAAGTAAATATAAATTTAAATTCTAATTTAACTTAAATATTTTATCAGGTTAAAAGAATGGAGGTGGTGGTTCACTATAATCCTGAAATTTTAATTTTAATTAAAATTGTTTGTTTAGTTGGAACTGGCATCAAGAGACACAGATAAGCAGAACTTGAGCCTATAGTTATAAATTGTGTTGTCCTGCGCCAACTTATTTTTACTACATTATTACTTATTTGATTATTTTTATATTTGGTCTGTTATATTTCTTGTATTTTTGGTAGGTTTCTTGATTAGGGGTCTCTCTGGATATTAACTGGATAATTATATTATAAATGGATAAATTAGTTAATTAATGGTTAAATGTTTAGAAGTATCACCTATAGACGATTTCTAATCGTTTATTGATTTATTTAGGTAGACCAGGAATGATGTGAATGTTAATCTTTTATTATAAGTAGTTCAATAAAAACAAGGATGTTTAGAGGATATGAAAGGGTTACTTAAATACTGATAAATAATTCATTCTGCTTCAGTGACTAAGATAGGCCCAGAAAATTCATTCTTGAAGAGATTAAATTTAAGCATAATTTCAGAACAAAGTTATAGCCTGGCTCAAGCAGTTTACAATCATGCTGTTTAAAATTGTGTTGTCTTGTGCTGTCTTATTTACTAATTATCAACTACTTAGGTATCTGAAGCCGGGTTGAGTCTTTGTTATTAACATCCTTTTTCCTCTCCCTCGATTTTGTTGTATGTAAAAGAGTGTACGGTGGACCCGCCGTATCGCGGAAACTTGCCTTAGGCTTGATCGTACACACTAGATCAATCAGTAAATCAATAATATTATAATTTTAGGAATAGTTTGAAAGTAAACTAATAATTGTGGTTGAATCGCATCCATGTTTGTAAACCAAAAAAATGCCGGAATAAAAACGCAAAATTAAAAGGGAGAACAGCTGGAAAGCTGTTTCAAAAGTATTGGGAAAATTAGGTAATTATAGCTTTACTAAATATTTTTAATTGATTTACAAGTTTTAAATTTTGATTGTAAATTTTAATGATTGAGTGTCAAAAAATGGACCTTATGGTTGTTAGGGATACATTTGGCCGCATATTTAAAGCCGAAGAAAGTATCCCAAGTGGCTCAGCTGTGGTTTCAATTATCAAGTGGAAACATTACCACAACCTAAAATTCTTAAGCGGGTTTACGAAGACTCCTTGGTAATAATTTTATATACTATATGTATATTATGACAAAATTTGTCTTGAAAAATTCCATAAAATAAAAAAAACAATTGCAAACATTTATTTAATTTCAGTACGATGAGCAATTTTCAAACCACGGACTCCGCAGATACTACTGAAAATACAGAAAGCGACGCTTTTGATGAGATGATTGAAGTTGTTGAAGACGGTTTTGATGACGAATTAATTAATTCGTTGTCGGAACCATCTCCACGAATTTCATAACCGCCAACGAAAAAGAGCCGCACTAATAAGGATGTGGAGGAGCGAATATTTGATGCTATTACATCCTTAAACATCACACCTCCTACACCACCACCGCCCGAGTTCCTTTCCAATTAATCTGAAAAGGGTTATTAATTTATGTATATAATATATTTGTAAAACTTGGCAACAATAATTTGTAAAAATTTGTATTTTTTATTAATTCTAGTTGTTTATAAATTTTATTTTTATTACTATTTTGTTGAACAAGTTTATTTAAGAGAGATTTTATTTTGACGAGAGAGATTCTATTTTGACAATCTTATTTTTATTAACTATTTACGCCAGGTACGATATCTACAATTAATTGCTATAATATGAAGTTATCTACGTTTTACAATTCAGCAAATATCAAAAATGGCGAAGTGTTATTATCTGTTATACAAGGGTTCTACAGTTTTGACGTTTCAAAGAAATAATAACATATAGATTCTATAGGTAAGTAACAAATTTTACAATAATAATTAAATAGAATTAATTCTAATATGTACATATTTTCTTTTCATATTAATTAACTACATATGTGGAGATGTTGATGGTCAACCGGATGATATGTACAGCCGTGTAATAATTCGGGAGTTTTGCGATAAGTTTATTTACATAACAAGTGGAATTGTATTTTGTTTACTAATGAAACTTTCTTTTCAGGTAATTACGTCATGGATCAGCATAAATCATCACGATATCGCATCTTGGATTCTACAATATAATAAAAATGAATAAGTGTAAAATAATTCGATAAATAAATGTATTGAAATTTTCTTAGACTAAGTTGTTTTTCTCTAGGTGTTGAACAATATTTATGAAATATGATGAGACTGAAAATGAAATAAAAATTTGAATTTAATTTAAATGAAAAAATATTTATTAAATAATAAAAATTATGTTTACACAAAAAAAAATTGCATTTTTATTTAAATCATATTGTATTGAAATGATATATCAGTTCGCAAATATCTCCCTTATGTCGTTCGTATCCATGAAACGCAGCAAACGTACTACTATCATTTGGTATTCTGGTTTCCGATGGGTTTGCAGTATTTCGTTCATTATTTAGAATACCAACATATGTTTTAATAATGTTGTGTAAAATGACGCACGCCATCACAATTTTCTTCATTGTCTGATGATGTATCACCTCCCATCTTTTTAATAAAATTCTCTATTTATTGGCTAATATGCCAAAAGCATTCTCGACAATCCTTGCTCTTGATAGCCTGTAGAAAAAACAAAATTAAATGTACAACATACAAAATTTATATCTAAATATTTAATTATCTGTAATTAAATATTCGCCTAATTTGAGCCAAGTTTTTTCCCGGGTAAGGTGTAAGTAGCGTGGGTTTTAATGAAAATGATTCGTCTCCAATTAAAACGTAAGGCACAATTTTATGAGAGCCGGGCAAACAAGTGTCATCCGGAATATTAAGTTTGTTTTTGGATTATTCAGCCACATTTTACCAAATTCTGAATTTTTGAAAATAGATGAATCAGAATTGAACCCGTATGCACCAATGTCCACGCTACTAAATTTCTAATTTCATCCACAATCGCCATTAGCACTGTTGAAAATCTTTTTTTATAATTGAAGTTTAAGCTTCCGAAATTATTTAGTACGTACACTCAAACAATTGGAAAAATTCGATATATTTAGAAATTCATTGTTTATACGGGTCCAATCAGCACCTGTAGTTTTAGGCAATGCGGTGGTCAGTAAGCTGTTTATTTATCGCCAGAATCGTTTAATATATTCACTTTTCGATAGTAGATCTTCCCATTAGAAATGTCAACAAGAGATCGGTAAAACTACATCCAGTAGCCAAAAACCTTTGAAAAATGACTTGGTTTTATAAGCGTGCCGATTTAGTTAATTAAATTAATATCGCTCCACTAATTTCACTAAAGTATAGCATTCTCCTAACAGTTTTCTATTAGAATTAATGGGATGGACCCAATATTTACGGTAATGTTTATTTTTTTTATAAAAATATAACGTTGAATACAATAAAAGTTTTAATTTTAATTCTTTTGATCGCACCATGTTTATAATTCGTACTTTCACTTTAAGACTTTGAAATAGAATAATGAAATGTCACTTTCATTTAACAAACAAACTAATTTTTTGTTTACATTTTTTCTGACGTAATCATCGTTTTTTCTGTTTTATTCATGTGGCAAGGTACGCATGGAAAATGAACGAATCGTTCGTTTTCGTGTATCTATGTGGCCATGCCTTTATTATCCAACAGGTTGTTACGGTGTAAGGGTGACGACATCTGTATGAGAATGGGGGCGACATATTTTTCTATTTGTTTTCGAAGAAGTGAGTTTTTTTTTCGGACGTGTAAGGTTCCGTACTTTAACGTAAATGCGTCAAAGAAAAAAAACGTCAAAGAATGGGATTGGCAAAAAAAACGAAAAGAGAGTTGTCTTTTTTGATTTACATAGGCAATGGTAGCGAGTGGTTGATTCGGCGTGCCCCTACAGATCACAACTGATCAGGGAACGCAATTCGAGTCAAAACTTTTCACAGAATTAAGAAAACTCCTCGGATCTCATCGTATACGTACAACGGCTTATCATCCACAAGCCAATGGCACAGAAAAAAATAACATATACAGAAGAAAACCTACGAACAAGAACTTTTCTGATTTTTGAAATTATCTTTTTACAAAAACAACAGTTGGAAGAGAATAACACACTGCAATGTTAGCTTAAATTCTCTGTTTAAGAATTTTATTTTGTTTGTGTGCATTTTGCTTTAAATTTATGCGTTGTTTCAAAATCAACCAAAAACATCTATAATTCCAAGACGAACTATACGAAATTTAAAGGTACAAAGTGACTACTGCCCTTAGTGTTAGTTGTGTACATATAAGCCTTCAATAAAAAACTAACCAACAATAATCTAATTTCAGTCTTGTTTCGATATTCATTGGATCAACAAGTGCGTTTAAAATTTGCTACAAAAAAAAAAAAAAAAGTAACAAACAACAAAACAGTTTTATTATTATTGTGAAATTATTATTTTTTTTTTTTAAACTTCAAACATCCTAATAGATTTGGGGCACTCCCTTTATCTGATGGGGATTTTCGTGAGTTGCCTGAACCAACACCAACTAAAAGAAGATACGGAAGCCTGTATCAAAATGCCGACCATGAAAAATATCTATTGGTAACTAGTGTAGACGAAAAAATCAAAAACCTAGGTGGATTATCAGTGTTTGCCGTAGACAAAGCCCTCACCATGATAACACAAACGGGTATCAAAAACGTTAAAGTACTAAAAACAGGTCAGTTACTATTATTAACAAAAAATAATACTGCTTCAAGAAAATTACTGTTGACGAAGTCTCTTGGAGGAATAGTCAACGTTGAAGTCACGGAACATCCATATTTAAATAACTCTCAAGGTCTTATTTATAGTAGAGAACTACTCAATTTATCGGAACAAGAAATCCTTGAAGGACTTTCGACCGAAAAAGTGATAAGTGCCAGAAGAATAAAAAAAAGAAACGAGGGGAAATTGGAAGATACGCCAGGTATTATTCTGACCTTTTCGTTGCCAACAATACCTACAAAAATTAAAGCAGGATACTTAATGTTGGATGTACGTCTATATATTCCAAATCCAATTAGGTGTACTAATTGTCAGCGCTTTGGACACAGCAAAAAACGTTGTACGAAAGATCCCCTTTGTTGTATTTGCTCAGCATTGCTAGATAATAACCATAAATTACCATGTTTCATAAATTGTGCTAACTGTAGTGGTGAGCATGCAAGTTATAGCTATTCATGTCCATCATACATAAGAGAAAAAGAAATCACCAAAATCAAAACCGTTGATCGAATTTCATTCATTGAAGCTAGGAAAAAATATTTCAAATATCATACCAATACTACCCAAATTCCAAATGAAACCAAACAAACAAAAACATATGCAGATATCACAAAATCTGGAACAAATCAAAATATAAGTAATTCTACAAAAAACAATAATAATCATATCACTCAACGACCTTCATATTCATCACCAAATAAAAACATTGATCCAACTAACAGCAAAAACTCACCCCACTTCAATTAACCTACAACAATTCAGGAAATGTCGAGCTCTTGTTCGGAAACATATACGTAGCTCAAAAAGACTATCATGGCAAACATTTGTAACATCTCTCGGCCAAAATGAAGATGCACAAAAGGTCTGGCAGAAAATTAAATCTATTCAAGGAGTCGGCAGGATTAGAGAAATATCTACAATTATTGCTAATGGTGAATTTTCATCTGAACCTCGAATAATAACAAACACTCTTGCTAACTACTTTTCGACCATATGTCAATCAGATCAATATTCTGAAAATTTCATTAGAATAAAACAATCTACTGAGCATATACCATTTGAGAATCAAAATTTGTTGGCAACCAATAATTATAATCAGGAGTTTAATTTAAATGAACTTAATATAATAATGAAAACATGCCGTGGTTCCTCGCCAGGCCTGGACGGGGTCCATTACAAAATGATAACAAACCTAAGCAGTGATTCTAAGCTATATATTCTAAATTTCTACAATAAATTATGGAAAAACCATTCTATTCCCAATGACTGGTTACTAGCCGATGTCATCCCTATTTTAAAGCCCGGAAAGGATCCAAAATTACTCTCCAGCTACAGACCAATAGCTCTGACTAACACTATATGTAAGGTTATGGAAAAACTGGTTGCAGAACGACTTAAATGGGTAATCAAAAAGTATAGTCTAATTTCCAAATTTCAAATGGGATTCCAAAAAAACAAATCCACTAGTGATGCTCTGGCACATCTAGTTAACGAGATTCAAACATCTTTCCGAAATAAAGAAAAGGTGATCGCAGTTTTCTTTGATATTAACAAAGCATATGATAAAACATGGACACATCAAATTTTGAAAATATTAGACAATCATGGAATAACTGGAAACTTATTCGCATTTCTGAAGAACTTTCTTAAAACTAGACGTTTTAAAGTCCTTACTAATAACAAATTATCAGAAACATATGAACAGGCAAATGGAGTCCCGCAAGGTTCGGTTCTGAGTGTGCTCTTATTCCTCATAGCTATAAATCCAGTCCTAGATTTATTCGAACCACCTGTCAAGGCAACTATGTTTGCCGATGACCTAGTTATTTTTGCAAAGTCAAATAATTTGGAAGAATGTCGAACAGCTATTCAAAATGGCATTGATAAGATATCTATATGGATAGAAAATCACGGATTTCAGTTTAATGTTGAGAAAACCGTAGGTGTTGTATTCTGTCGAACGAATAAACCTTTGCCAAACCCAAATATTCATTTAAATGGTCAATCCATAAAAATCAATGATCAACATAAATACCTTGGTATTTATCTGGATAAAAGGTTGTCCTTTAAACACCACCTTTCATCATTAAAAATTCAATGTTTAAGGTCACTAAACATAATAAAACTTTTGTCAAATATTCACTGGGGTTCCGATCGAAATCTTTTATTAAAAATTCATAATTCCCTTATTTTATCTAGACTTGAATATGCTAGCGTGATATACCAGGGTGCGTCTACTGGTAGTCTGAAAGTACTTGATACTATTCATCACCAGGGTTTGAGACCGGCAATAGGTGCTTTCAGGAGTAGTCCAGTCGAGAGTATCATCTGTGACTCCGGGTCAACTCCTCTTTCTTATCGAAGAGCTGTAGCAGCGCTGCGTTACGCTTCAAAAATAGCTGTCAATATCGAACATCCTTTTCATATACAAGCATTTAATGCTCTTCAACAATCAGTGGCGACTGATCCAATTTTCATAACCATTCTTACACAAATCCAAACATACAATCTAGAAATACCAAAACTTATAATCCATCAGCCGAGAAAAATCCCACATTGGGAACTAAAATCTCCTCGCATTATCAAAAACCTTATAAGGTTTCCAAAATCGTCAACAAATAACTCAATATACCATTCTGAATTTAAACGTATTCAAAATCAATACTCTAACTTTCAATTTATTTATTGTGATGGTTCAAAGACAAATGACCTTGTTGGAGTCGGAATATATCATAATTTGTTTCAGGAAAAATACAAGCTGTCCAATTATGCATCTATTTTCTCGGCTGAGGTTATGGGACT
Organism: Tipula vernalis; assembly: GCA_958295665.1. Lineage (NCBI taxonomy): Eukaryota > Metazoa > Arthropoda > Insecta > Diptera > Tipulidae > Tipula > Tipula vernalis. Next base: position 237,945,690 of record OY282558.1, on the reverse strand, counting down.
TAGAATTGCAATTTCCAAAATACTTCGTTCTAAATTCACCCAATACATTGTTGTTTCTGACTCATATTCTTCCCTACAATCTCTCCAAAATCTTCAAAGTCAGAACCCCATTATTCAAAATATACAAGAAATACTAAATTCAAATCATACAAAAAATATTGAGTTTCTTTGGGTTCCCAGTCACATAGGGATTTTTGGAAACGAACAAGCCGATCTACTTGCTAAAACTGCTGAAATTGAACACCAAATATTTAAAAATTATATTCCATTAAATGACTTTAATAGACATATAAAACGTAGTATAATGGGAAAATGGAATGAACGCTGGAATGAATGTGTAAATCATAAGTTACTTGAAATTAAAACAACAACTAACCATTGGGAAACATCAATAAGAAAAAACAGATATGAAGGAGTAGCTATCACAAGATTAAGAATTGGGCATACTCGGTACACCCATGATTTTCTAATGAGAAATTGTAATCCTCCGCATTGTGACCTATGTCTCTGCCCAATTACTGTACAACATATCCTTATAAATTGTCCCAAATTTAATAATAAAAGAATAGAAATGAATATCCCTACATCTCTTCAGGAAGCTTTAGGTAACAACGAAACAAATATACAGTGTACTCTCCAATTCGTCAAAGCTATCGGGTTTATTAACCATATATAATTAATATTAAAATAAAACAAATTTAATTAAAAATCATACTTTAATCATAAAATATAACTTGATTTGTACTTTCAAGTTTAAATTAATCTTAAGAAAATATATGTAATAAAAAAAAAAAAATAATAATAATAATAAAATTGCACAAAATGTGAAACAATATTTAAGGAAAATCCAATGAAATAATGTAAACTTTGTATATAATACGAGCTTAAAAACCAAAATAATGTGTTAAAGCTCTAATAAAGATTTAAAAAAAAAAAAAAAATAATCTAATTTGTTTTGGTTTTGTGCTATGAAATATGAAAAAAAATACAAAAAATACATAGGAAACAACAACAATTTACATCACGGCAACGCCGTATAATAATATCAAATGAAACGAAAGCTATTTATACTTGTATTTATGTGTAGGTTTTGTGTTGGAAAATAAAACCAATTACAATAACAACAATGGTTCTGTCATTCGTCATATTCGAGATAATTGACTGAACGAAGACTGACATTTTTGTTTAAATGAAATTCATTAATTATTTTATTTGTATTTATTAATTATTGAATTATTTATTTATTATTTTGTTAATTACATGTTCATTGGGAAAGGTTTTATGCCTAATGGAAGCACTAACTGAATAGTTTACTAAGAAATGTGCTTCCCATACGGCTTTTACTTCTTTAATATATTTAAAAAAATTATACCTTGTTGTTTATTTTATTTACCTACACGAAATTTATTAAATGGGTCTACAAATACGCCAAGAGCTATGAATTTTTTTGGTGCTTTGCCATCTTATGCAGTGTACTTCGTAGTGTATTCGTGCTGGCATTATTCAAATTTAACATAATTTCACACGATCGAAGTCATCCGAATGCCGCGAATGTATCAGACTCTGTTGGTGAATATTGCTCAGCGGAGTGTGCACCATACTTGATGGTAGTGTACTGAATATGGAAAGACACATTGTTGATCCAACGTTGTTCGTTCGCAAAATCGATTGACATATCAAAGAATGTTCACGGGTTGGCTACGAAATACCTCAAAACAAAATCCAAAAATCAAAATCCTCAAATTCAAAATCCTCAAATTCAAAATCCTCAAATATCAAAATCCTCAAATTCAAAATCCTCAAATTCAAAATCCTCAAATTCAAAATCCTCAAATTTATAGGAATTTATAGGAAGTTTATAGGAATTTAAAAATCGATAGGAGCGGGAATATAGGATCGGATTACATCAGGCGGGTCGCTTCGCTCCCAAGTTAGAAAAAAAAATTCAGTTTATAGGAATTTAAAAATCGATAGGAGCGGTAATATAGGATCGGATTATATCAGGCGGGTCGCTGCGCTCCCGTCGCTTCGCTCCCAAGTTGGAAAAAAAAATTTCAGTTTATAGGAATTTAAAAATCGACATGAGCGGGAGTATAGGATCAGATTAGATCAGGCGGGTCGCGTTTATAGGAATTTAGAAATCGAGGGGAGCGGTGGTATAGGATCGGATTATATCGGGCGGACCGGCGCGCGCCGGTTCACAATTTCATAAATTAACTAAATCCTTAAATATAGAATTTTGTGTCAATTTAAAATTATGTATATGAAATAAATATTAAAGAATGTGAAACTAATATTTTGATTTCAATTTATTTATTTTATTTGCACTTATAATTTAGAAGATACAGACGCGACCTAAGACTAATAACTTAACCTCTAATTTAACCTAAGAGTTATAACTTAAATTAAACATTTTATATAATAAAACAAATTAATTAACATAAGGTGATATTATATGCAATTGACCGTAAATATTCTAATGGTCCCATTTCTTCTCGCTTTTTAATTAACCTTTGGATTTTTTTATATTTTTTAACTTTAGATTTGTTGAGTGATGGAATATCTCCAACATTAATTTTTTGAATTGTGGTTTGAGTCAAAATCATTTCCTTTGCCAATTCCCTTAAAATGTTGTATAGTCCACCGTGTTTTTTTCCAACTACCACTTTTAAGCGGCGATGCCAAGCTTCGACTGAATTTTGCGTCCGTGGATAATTTTCTTTTATCAAGTCGACTACTAGTACTGACCAAAAATCTGGATCATATTTTGGTTTTTTGTTTCTTGTGTCACCTGATACATAATTGCTCTTGAACCAGGAACACAATTTCAATAATGCTGGATTTTCGAATGTGGGGCTTAGCTCCTCATAATAATTTTGAATTTCTTCTTGAGGTACTAGTGACAAACTCTTCAGCATTCTAATTTTTAAATTTATATTTTGATTATTGCCGTACTCTGTTGCCAGACCTTCTTTTTGGACACGTCTCCATATTAGTTGTCCAAAATGGAAAAGACACCCTTTAAATTTAGTTAACGGAAAGAATGATCTGGCAGCCGAACAAATTGATTTCTCAAAGTCGGATATAATTATTTTTGGCTCTAATAGTATGTTCCTCTCAGCAGCTAAACAATGTAGTTCGTTGAAAAACTCGTAATATGAACTCTCTGATTTAGAGCTCATGAGGCAAAAGACAAGAGGGACTATCTGGCCACCTATCTGACCATGGATACTAAACAGTTGCCGCATGTTCGTTGGGACAATATAAAATGTTCCATTCATTAGCCAACATTCAGCTTGCCCCAAAGCTGCCAATGTTGTTGTCGTTCCCAAAATTATGTTTTTATTTTCGTTGCAGTTTTTTTCTGACAGCACAAATAACCCGTTTTCCAAATACCGCAATTCTTCAGGAATATCTATTTCATCTAATGTGGTTGGTTCTTTCAATGATGCTTGTGCCCGACGTATTCTACCAATTTATTGTTTCTGTGCTTTTTTATTTGGTAAGAACAATCGACAGTTAGGTTGGCAACTAACTACTGCTTCTCGAATTATTTGGCTTGGTTGCAATGATGAAGAAGCGGACATTTCCTTTATTTTATTATTTGATAGTACGACCTGCTTTTTATATGCATTCGGGTCGTGATTATGCGCTGATGGTCCTTTTTTGAGTACGTGGATTTCGTTTTTAATTATCGTGTTTACTGTAGCTTTTCACAAAAGTGACTTCCTCTCAACACAACACCATCTAAATACACTTTTTAGATTTTTAGATTGGTAGTGATAATAATAACCATCAATTACCAACTTATCGTTTCCCTTGTTCGATTTTATCACACTAATATCCATTTTTTCATTTATTTATATCTTATATATTTTCAAGAGCACAAAATTTGTGAAAATGATTAACAAACGTAACCTAAGGCGCGTATTTATAGTCCCAACTATGAATAATTAAAAGCTTACTTTATCCTATAACATTTATCGAATGAGAGAAAAGGAGAGACATAGGTATTAACGTATGCAAAAATGAATGGTGTTTTTTGTATTTTTGCTCCCATAAAAATTAGCTATAATTATCTATTGAACCCATTAGAATTGGAAACGATACTCTAAGATATCCTTTTTTATTACCTCTAAATAAGGGTAATATAATGGGTTGGCCACGAAATCCATTACCTTACGATCCATTTTGACAAAATTCATAATTTATAGGATATAATCCATTTTTGAATTTTTCTCAGAAACTGTAAGAACAAGTTGTGCGGTTCCTTCTGGTGAAGGAGAATTTTAATTTTGAAGGGAAACCCACAAAAATCTAAAACACAAAATCCTCAAACCATTTAATCCACTTTATAAAAATAAAAAATAAACTGAAAATCCCCATACACAATATCAATAAATTTGAAATCTCCACACAACATAGATATCGCTGAGAAATTTCCTTTGTTTTTTAATGGAAACAAACAAATTGCATTATTTTCGAACACATTAATCAGTTTTAGTTGTTCTCTAATCTTGAAATTACATAAATATAAGTATTTAGAAAAAGTTTGTCTTTGATTTGCATTTTTAATCAATTAAAGTAAATACACAATAGTAACACATAATATGGACATTACAGTACTAAAGTCAAACAAAGGACACAATAAATTGATAATTGATGGATTCGATTATCATTTACAATCCAAAAGTAAGAAAAATTTATATAGATGGTGTTGTGCTAAAAAAAAGGAGTTGTTGTGTAAGGCTACAGTAACCACAGATTTTATCAATGGGTTGCATGCTCCCAAAAATGGACCATCAATACATATGTAGTGTTTTTTTATTCGCTCCGGATAGCTGCTATCGAGAGCCGTCATATGAAAAGTGGCTCCGGATAGCGCTCCGTATAAATAGGTAGAGCCAAATATTTTTTATATCAAGTTTTCACTAAACAATTGAATTAAAAATGATAGTTTGATGTTAAATAAGTTTAGTTTACCAATAAATAGCGCGTCAAATTTAAATTTAGGCGTATAAAAATGACGGCTCTCGATAGCAGCTATCCGGAGCGAATAAAAAAACGCGCTTATAGTCATGATCCTAGTGCATTTAAAAAACACGTTACACAAGTTAACAATGTTTTAAAAGAAATGTCATCTTCTTCTTCATTGAAACCTTGTCAAATAATTCGAGAAGCTGTAATAAGTTGCCAACCGAACTGTAGAGTGTATTTACCAAGTAAAAGAGCGCAGAAAGAGAAAATTGGAAGAATACGTCGGGCGCATGAATCTTACAACGAACCGAATAGTTTAGATACTATAAAAATTACTGAAGAATTATTATTTTTGGAAGATGAGTTATTTGTGCTATCAGAGAAATGATTTAATGATGAAATGTTAATTATATTGGGAACAACTACGTCATTAACTGCTTTAGGGAAAGCTGAATGTTGGCTAATGGATGGAACATTTTACATTGTTCCATCAATCATGCGGCAATTGTTTAGCATTCATGGCAAAGTTGGTGATCAGATTGTTCCTCTTGTGTTTTGCTTAATGAGTTCAAAATCTAAAAATTCATATTCAGAATTTTTTTATGAATTGCATATTTTAGCAGTTGAGAGAAACATTTCATTAGCACCAAAAATTATTATTACTGATTTTGAAAAATCAATTTCGTCTGCTGCTAGATCATACTTTCCTTCTGCTACGTTTAAAGGTTGCCTATTCCATTTTGGGCAAATTATATGGAGACGTACCCAAAAAGAAGGCCTAGCCGTAATATATGGCAATAACGAAAATATAAACTTTCAAATCAGAATGCTGAAAAGTTTATCATTTATACCACACGCCGAAATTCCAAAGTATTACTCGGAGTTAAGCAGCACCTTTCAAAATGAATCGTTACAAAATCTGGGATTATGGTTTAAAAAAACCTACATATCAGGTGAATCAAAACAGATGAAGCCAAAATATGACCCTGCTTTTTGGTCGGTTGTGGATTTGGTAAAAGAAAATTATCCACGAACTCAAAATTCAGTTGAAGCTTGGCATCGTCGCTTGAAAGTAGTAGTCGGAAAGAAATAGAGCGGCCTTTATGCTATAATTAAAGAAATGGGGAAAGAGATGATTTTGGTTAAAACAACTCTTGAGAAAATAAGCTCTGGAGAAATTATATCGCCTAAGAAATCACATATTCAAAAATATAAGAAAATAAAAAGGTTGATGAAGAAGCGCGAAAAAATAGTATTGATAGAATATTTAAAATCAATTGCATATCATATTACTTTATGTTAATTATTATTCTATATTTTATGAAAATATTTTTTCATTTTGTTCATTATATATTTAAAAATTACTGTTACACTACAATACCAATTTTACCAATTTTAAAATAAATTAATTAAAATTAATCCGCTTATAGTTTTACCTTATTTAATAAGAAACATATTTTTTTTGGCTTAAAATCTACACGAGATCCTAATTGAAAGGATTCAGTTGATTTATGAAATTGTGAATCGGCGCGCACCGATTCACAATTTCACAAATCAACTGAATCCTTTCAATTAGGATCTCGTGATAGAGGATTTTGTGTTTGAGGATAATGTTTTTAAGCATTTTGTTTTTGAAATTCTATGTTTAAATATGTTAGACCCAACCCAATTTTGAAACGCGTTCTCTTCTGAGCGCCAAAATTTTAAAAAAATATTTTTTTTTTATACATTTCAATGTGAATTTCAACATTATTTAACAAAAGTTGATTTTTATAAAAAATGATGGATTTTGTCAAAATGGATTTTGTAAAGAATAAAGGAGGGGTCCCTAATACAATACCTCTTTTCCACATTTTCTCAAAGATGACAATACTCAAATACAAAATCCTCAAAAAAAAGCTGCGCTAAAGGGTAATAAAACATTTTTAATAAATATTTTATTACCCTTTAGTGCGGCAGAATCAATTCAACTCATAAAATAAAATCATAAAACAATTAAACAGAAATGATGGTCGGATGCATATTAAAGCATTAATTAGTTTTGCCAAACCAATTAATGTTTTAATATTTTCTATTTTGTATCTGTTTCTAAATACGCCTACAGTAGTGGAAACCTACAAAAACCTGAAACACAAAATCCTCACACATCCCCGGTTGACAACCAAGATTCAGAAAAACAGAATGTCAATAGACACCCATAAAATATATATATATATATATATATATATATATATATATATATATATATATATATATATATATATATATATATATATAGTATTTATAGTTTATTCTTTGTTGATCAAAATTTAAATTTTATTTATTTTTGAACATAATGTACATATGTCAACATATGATATTTCTTGAGGAAAATATCGATTGAAATTTTTGAGGATTTTGTTTTTGAGGATTTTGATTTTGAGGATTTTGTTTTTGAGGATTTTGTATTTGAGTATTGTCATCTTTGAGAAAATGTGGCTTATGATATCTGAGGACTTTGTGTTTCAGGTTTTTGTAGGTTTCCCCTCCAAAGCTCGTGACCGGAAAGAGAAGTACATGACAAATGGCGTAACTAGCGGACTATAATTCGTTAATAAGATGAATCTGGAATAAACATGAATTTAATACAAAATTAATGTAACTCAAAGATACTAGTAGTTAGCACATTCGGTTGCAATAATTGTCCGAATTGATCAGGTACTCTTGATGTGCATATGTGATAATTCACGATACGATACTGGGAGATATTGAACATGCGCCGAATGGCTGTCATCAATTGTTCAGGACACCAAATTAAATTCTCATCAGGAATAAAGTTGTGAGATATAACTACAACCGCCGTTAATAGTGTCATTTTAGTGGGGACATTTTCGACCTGGACAACATAAACCTCATCATAAACGGTTAATATGACAAAAACGATTAAAATACCACAATAAAATCTAATTCACTCGTTAAATGTCGTAGATATAGTCGGCCATATCGTGATCAGCATCTCATTCAAGTTCCAGATTCTCGTTTAATCAACTCACCATAATTAAAAAAAAAATACATCAACTGCCACAAAAGTACTAACGGACAGAGTATTAAATTTTCTACAACAAAACACATTATTGTCGTGACAACTTTGTGACAATTTTGTTCGTCGATTAGATTTGTTGTACGTACGCCCAAAAACGGGACCTTAACTTTGGCCGGAACTAAATTCCTATTCATGATAGCTACAATATAATTTTTGAACCGCACAATACGATGATAAATATCGAACTCGGCCAGTAGCTTCTTAAGTATACACATTTGCTGTTCAGATTGCACTTCTCCGATTCGTTTTTGCACTCATGACACGTTTAATTATCGAGCTCCGACTGCAATAAAATGGTTATTAGACGTGAAATATTGAGATTATAAATAAATTACTTACGTCTTTAATCTTGAGCGCTCTGTAAAATATATTTTTATAAAACAAGGGCCACGAAAACAAGATGTCATATGTTTGTCGTACATATTTTTTGACATAAGGAAAAAGATGTATAACCTATCTTTATTACACTCTAGACCAAAAAATGGCACATTTCATTGTGTTAAAAAATACTAATAAGCGTACATATTTTAATGCTTTATTACATGTTAAATATTAAAATATTAAGATATAATTCGATTTTTAATATTAAGACACCTTTTAAATTTAAATTATCTTAATAATTTTTTTATTAAATTCAAAAATGAATTCAAATATGTACAATATTTTTGTCAAGAGTGTACAAATAAAAAGTAAATATGTGTTTGTATGAAAATAAATGTAAAGTAATATTCGACGTTGCCGTCATCATTTAGTCACCAATACTACCTTCAGTAGCAATTTTCAGCCAATAACAAACAATAGTTCGTCTTGGAATTATATATGTTTTTGTATGTACTCATAATTTTGTCTCCCCGTTTTTCCATTTACCTTAGACATTATATACTCGAAGGAACTATTTTTCAAATATTTTGACCATAAAAAATATATAAAGCATAAAAAGGGTCTCGGTAAACTATCATTATCAATTGTAAATATGGTTTGTTAAAAAAAATTACGATTATTCTTGATTTATTGTATTTAAAAATTAAATCAAAAAACCGCCAAACTTAATATAAATATCTGCTTTTTTGTCTTCACGTGACGTGATGCGCAAAGAAAGACGAAAATGAGACACGGGAATATACTACCTCTATTTTCTGTATACCTTGTTTCCAACCGAGTTGATACTTGTAACGAATTGATACTTTTGAACGAATTGATACTTTGAACCGAATTGATATTTGGGATCGAATTGATACTTTTGAATAAATTATTCTTTTGAGTTTTAATTTTTAAGAATTTTTATGCTGTAATTTTTTATAAATTTAACCAATCTTCTGTATTCCTATTTGCTTAAATCATTTAATGAAATTAATGATAAAAAAAATCAATGATTAAATAAAATGTTTATCGGTGGATATTTTTCAGATACATTTTAAAGAAATAGGAATCGAGAAGATTTGGTTAAATTTATAAAAAATTATATCGTAAAAAATATCTAAAGTTTCACCCAAATGTAACGCAAAAGGATCAATTGATTCAAAGTATCAATTCGATCAAAAGTATAAATTCGGTACAACCCGCTAAACAAAGCGATTGGGTTTACGATACGAAAATAATGTTTGTTGTTCGTACAAAATATCGATTACGAATCGTTTTTGCGATTTGAAATCGATACGTTTAGGAATCCAACGTCCCATGATAATTAGAATTTTTTACGAATCGGAATATACCGATTTTTACGAAACGTTTGCGATGCTTATTTTTTGTAAACAGACCTAATTATGCGATATGTTTACAAATCGTATTTTTCGTGTCGATTGTGATGGTTATTAGCAAAAATAAAAAGCGCCTTTTATATCTTTTATAATATGATTAAATTTTTCTATTTATTTAGAGTAGATGAATCAATACATTTTTTACCTATTTTATATAAATTTGCCTATTTTATTTATTTTCTTCTTTGGTAAATTATTATTTTTCTTACATTGTATAATAAACTTATCATTAATTTGTAGGTATTTACTTACTTGCGAACCTCACTCACAACAAAATAAACGCTTTTGTTTTAGATGAAACTTAAATTGAAATGGCAAGAGGAGGGTGTAGATATAGTACTAGAAAAGAAAATGTGTATTTGTACGTGTGTCATTTAAAAAAATATATATCGTTTATGTATCCTAATCGTAACGTAATTTACGAATCGTCTTTTTTGTTTAGAGGGAAGTATCAGTTCAATGTGAAATGAAAACGTGAAGATATACATATGTATATGTTTGATCTGTTTCGGTGCATTGACAATATTATTTGTGAGAATGAGAAGCATATACGTCGAATGTATGAGTTGATACTTTTTACCTGATACTTTGAAAAGTAATCAATTGATACTTCGAACCTTTTGAGTATCAGGTTAAAAGTATTCGGTTCGACTCAGTTCGAACTTCACTAGCCAGTATATAAGTAAACATATAGCAGAGATAAGAATATTAACGATTTTTTTAACCATATAAAAATACTGCAAGTACAAATTTTATAGTTCTACTTCCACCAAAAATGGGTGATAAACGATTATCAGGGATTGTTTGCGCAATTCCAACATGTTTGGCCAGCGAAAGGTGCTTCCCTGACCGTAAGTTTTATAGTTTTCCTAATCGCGAGAGTCCCGAATTTTCCACCTGGTTATCTAAATGTGGACTAGATGAAAATTTTACGGGTTTGTGAGATACATTTTTTAGATACAAGGGAAAGTTAAGATTAAAAAAAAAATGCCATTCCCGAATTAAACTTACAATGTGCTGAAGAAGATTTTGTCAGAGAAGTTCCCGAAAAGTATCAAAATATAAAGACGTACTTCTCTACAGTTAATAAACATCAAGACATTGAATTACGTAATTTGTACAACATTCCTAGCTCTTCGAATATGTGTAGGGAAGATTTATGTTCTTCAACTTGTAACAACTGTATCAAAAGCTTTAAAACGTTGCGGATCTACCAAAAATTGTATTTTAAAGCTTCTAAACGTGTCAAATTACTAAAAAAACGAAAAATTTAATTCCAAGTTTAAAAAAAATTCAGGTTAAGTGACAAAAATCCGAAACTACAATCCCAAAATGGGTTGGAATATTTAATTAACAATCAAGAAATCAATGAGGATAGCAAGGAATTTGGCAAATGTTTGGTTCTAAGAAAAAGCAAATTTTCAGGTTGGCCTCCAAAACAAAAATTGATTTCTCAGAAATTATATTTCAAATCCCCATCAACATATAATTATATGCGTGACATTCTCGGCTTTAATATACCTTCAAAACAGAGTCTAATAAATTGGAAACTAATAAAACACTTGAAACCCGGTTTTAATGACCAAATTATTATTAATTTAAAGGAAAAGTGTAGAAAATTATCTGAAATGGAAAGAAATATTGTGTTAGTGTTCGATGAAGTTATGATCCGTCAATCATTAGAGTATGATTCAGTTAAAGATGAGATTGATGGGTTTGCAGATTCGGGGGACTTACGCTCGAAAGATTTAGCCAAAAATGTCGTATGTGACCAGGGTCCAAATAGTCGGCTTGCCTTTAAGATTTTAGGCGTGGAACCAGAAAATCCGTTCTTTTACGTACACGAACAAAAAATATTTGCATTATACGACGTACCCCATTTAATTAAATCTGTACGTAATAATTTGATGAGTTCTGATCTTAAAACCAATGATGGTATTGTAAGTTGGAGAGTACTTAGCGAATTATATTCTTGTGACACCACAAATACAACTAGATCATGTCCAAAACTAAGACCTAGACATATCAGCCCTAAAAAGTTTGAAAAAATGTGCGTCAGCTAAGCAACACAAGTTTTCAGCTGGACAGTTGCCTGTGCTATTCGAACGATGAGTCAATTTAACCAGTTTTCACCGAGCGTTCAAGATGCTTGGTTATCAACCGCAAATTTTGTCGAAAAAATGGACAGGTTGTTTGACAATTTAAATAGTCGAGTCCTTAATGATAAGAACCAACATAAAAGTGCAATTTAAGTTAACAAACGAGTTTATTTAAACATATTAGAAATGTTGCCAAACATCAAATCAATCGAACCGGTGCAAAAAAAAAACTATATTGCTTCAAAGGGCTTATCCAAACTATTAATGCCGTATTACAATTATTAAATAGTTTGATGTTGGAAAATAGTCAAATATTTTTCATACTTACAGTTAGATTAAACCAGGATCCGATAGAAAATCTTTTTGGTCTAATTAGGCAAAGAGGAGGAGTAGGTAATAGGCGAAATCCAACTGTAAAGGAGTTTAATAATTTATTGGGACAAATAATATCAATAAAGTTTTTAAGAAACTCAGCTTTAACGAATTGTTATGAAGACGACGATGAAATACTAATCCAAGATTTCATAACTACAAGTGATTTACCATCCAAAGAACCATTGGAATTAACATTAATTGAAGACAGTGATAATGTAGATGATTTTACAGAGAAACCAGCCTCAGCCATCCGTAACCAATCAGAAGTTAGCCATGAACTGTTGGACCATGTACTATTAAACGACAACACGAGTTTAAATTTTGACGACTGTGCTATAAGATATTACTTAGGATACGCTATATTTAAATGTTTGGGACGAAGATACTGCCAATATTGTGAAACTAAATGGGTCAAAAAAGACAATGATGCTAATATTACAATAACTTCTGAATATTTTATATTTATGAAGAACTATGTTAGTAACAATAATTTTGGTTCCCTGCGCGCTCCAACGGAATTATTATTTGATTTATGTAAACCCCATATTCAAATATTTGAAGAAACATTTAACGAACATCATAAATAAAATTAATTACTTTAAAATCCATCTGTTTTTTTTTAATTTTTCTAAGTACATATTTTTAAGTGAAATAGCCAAATCATTAAATTCGATTCGGCAGTTTATTTAACGAACCCAAGCGAAAATACTTCGCAGTATCACCAATGCTCCTTGGTACATTCGAAATAGTAATATACATCACGATGTTGGGATTAAAACCGTTAAAGAAACTATTAAAGAATTCAGTTCGAAATATTACTCAAAACTAGAAGCACATCCCAACGAATTGGCCAGGGAGATACTAAAACAGCCGCGATTTAGACGTCTGAGAAGAACAGATCCACTCGAACTGATGAACCTATGAACCTGTAAATTTAATTCGATATATACATACATATAAGTATAGTCTAAATTAATTAAATTGTGAGCACTAACAATAAGTTTTAACATTGGTTAAGACTTAAAATATGTAATAATTTTTAGATTAAGATTTGATTACTTCTTATGAGTTTCTTATGATTTCGATGTAATAAGCAAAATACGGTTGTTTCCTTAACGCTTAGTTGTTTTTTTTATTTGGTTAAATATTAAAATTTAAAACAAATGCATACGCATGCAATATATTATCATCCAAAACAATCTTCGCAAAACCAACAACAATGTACAATTTTATACTTTGTTATTGGTTTTGATCGTCTCATAACGCTTAAACACACACAAGTATAATATTTTCTTTATGACATACACGAGTTCCAACAACGCATATACCATACATACATAACTGCTAAAATACATTAAACGCAAGAATGAGAGAGCTATGTCGAAAGTGTAAAATTTATTTATTTAAAATTCTTATTCTCGTATTTTCTGAGATAACTTCAAACCCGTTGGTTTCAAACCCGACATGACCCCAGAAAAAAAGGACAATATTTTATTCGTAGGTTTTCTTCTGTATATATTATTTTTTTCTGTACCAATGGCATGGTCGAACGCTTCCATCGGCAACTCAAAGCCTCTCTCATGGCCAGAAGCAATACAACGCATTGGAGTTCGGAAATACCAATCGTTCTACTTGGAGTCCGAGCAACGGTGAAAGAAGATCTTAAGTGGTCACCAGCCGAAATAGTTTACGGACAAACCACCAAGCTACCCGGTGAGTTCTTTGTCGAAAATCTTCTTTCACCTTTACCAACTAGCGACACAGTCGTCGACCAACTGCGACAAACCATGCAAAACCTTGTACCAAAGTCAACTCGTCAAGCAAAACAAGATGACGTCTTTGTTCCGAAATCACTTAACAATTGTGATTTTGTTTTCATTAGAACTGACAAGGTTCGCACGGGATTATCTCCTCCCTACGAAGGTCCGTTTAAAGTAATACGGCGTCGTCGCAGGCATTTCATCGTATCAATTAATGATAAGAATCAAAACATTTCAATCGATCGACTCAAGCCAGCATACGGAATTCTCTCAGCTGATCAAACATCAGCTCCTCATAAACACAAATGAGTCCGTATTGCTAGTACTCACGCAATCATTCCCTAGGGAGGAAAATCACTTGCAGGGGAGTCCTGTAGCGACTCGCTCATTTTATTTATACATATATTACATTCAAACATTCATTCATATATTCGCACATTAACTCATCGACACAATCATACACCAGTCAGCTAGAACGCACCCACACGTACTCAATCGAACCCACCCGCACAACATCAGGTTGGCAGCATGTTATGTCAAAAACAAAAATAAAAAAACTTTATAAAAACAGAGTTTTTTTCGAAGCAATGCATCAGAAAAAAAAAAAAATATAGCAAAATAATAAAATCATTTGGTTCGCCATTTTATTTTAATCGCGTCTAATAACAAAAAATTTATTTGCTCTCTTACAAGAGTTTGGTTTTGGAAATTAAAATTAATTAAATTATTTTACGCGTTAGCAGTGCGCCTGAAATCAGCTTTTCAATAGTGTATTTATATAAACATTTTTTATTAAAATTATAACATACAAATTTAATCATCTTGTGTTTTAATTACGTGAAATACAACAAACTCTAAAACTTTCACATGATCAAATTGCCGTATTTGTAAACTTACTATTTAGGATTTCCTTAAGAATGTCTGTATCTTAAGATTTTCCATATTTATCACCAACGCCACTATGATTTTCTGGTAGGTCTAATCTAAGACTATAAACATGCCAAACCATTTGAAAACCTAATGACTTTCACATGGTTATATTGCCATATTTGTAAACTTACTTTCTAGGATTTTCTTAAGAAAATTTGGATCTTAAGGTTTTCCATGTTAATCACCAACGCCACTATGATTTTGTCACGATTGCTAGACTAGCTAGTAATCGTTTACAGAAATATGATTACAGAGCTTTCGAGCGGTCAATTTTGCACTAGCTAATACTCAGGGAACTGGGGTGGGGTTTTCAAAAGTTGTAACCATCAGTCTTAGACCGCATTGAAATAATTTAAAGGAACCAACACAAAACACTTACAATAAACCTACCTCTACCCTTTACCTATATCCATGACCATCCTCAATTCTAACCAAGTTTTAGCTTCTCATTTTATTGTGAATAAAAACATAAATAATTAATTCATAAACTTAAACTTCGAGTTTTATTATGCAATAAATGAACAAAAATTCGAAAGAAAAGTTAAACAAATTCAGTATACTAATTGAAATATTGAAATTAGCTACACCCTACTATGACTACACCTAATACCCTTATTATCTATTCTAAATTTATATAATGAGAAGAATCTAATACTATTATACTATTACTAACATTAATAATGAAAATAATTAAGAAATAAAAATTAAAAAAAATGTATATAGAAAAAGTTTGTATATTTCACTTAGCTGAATGTTGACTGATGACGTACTACTTCCAGTAGTATGTTGAATGATGAAGATTCACAATACCGTATTTGGTACGATAACAGGTGACATTGCTAATAAGATCACGCCAACAGAACAATTCGCAATTAAGAACCGTTTATTTATAATTATAATTAACACTTATATATTATTAAGGCTTATACTATTATATTTTAGTTTTAGATTTAATAATTGATGATAACCGTTATTTATTAATTTGTATTATTTTAAAGTTTACTATTTATTATGTTGCGGCAATTATGTTCTATACGTATGAAACCATATCCATGTAAAAATAGATTTATGAACTGCCATGAACAGTACCACTTACACGGATTACACCGTTTGACTGTAATTTCTTTAATAAGATTTTTTCGTATAAATTAAAGAGACAACGGTCGATTGATCTTACACTCACTTAAAATTATGATAGTTTTTATGTTAAAGATAGTATTGACGTTCAGTATTTTATAGACACTTAGAATTTAGTGTTTTTTTTTTGTCCACTTAAAAACAAACTTAAAATTAAATTTCGTAAGTTTAACTTTCAATGCAGTTTATTTTAAATTTAATTTACACTATACACTACTTTAATTATTAGGATTTACACTATATTATAGATTACATATTTCTTATAATTAATTAACTTAGTCTTTATGAATTTTTTAGGAATCATTAATTGTATCTAAATCTTTGCATAGGATAACAGTATTTAACACTAAAATATAATTATTAATATTAACTAAACTTTCGACTTAGAATCACGAATTCTCAATTTTAATTTTCTTAATTATGTTACTATTAATTATATTTTTATTCACATATTATTATTCACTATAAATTATATTTCTAAAAATTAATCAAACTCTCAATCAAAATACTTTTTAAGAAAAAAAACCAAAAAACAAAGCGTCTATCACGCCACTTTAAACCATGCTATTTTTGGCCTTCTGCCCCGTATGAAAGTCGATTATCCAAAAAAAACCCAAAAAAAAAAATCCTCGACAATAAAAAAATAACAATTTTTGGTTTTACCAACAAAAGTAATAAACTCTTCATTATCACCTTGGATGGTTAGAATTATCGACACAAAGAGGTAAACTAATGCTGACGGGAGCATTAACTTAACTATGTGGCTGTGTAATTTTTACTAAACCAAAGTTAGCATTATGCAAACCAATTGAGCGCGCAATATCATTCCATGTGGCTATCGCCACAAATCGTGGGGACGTCCCACACCCCCATGAGAGATGTCTCTAAGCCGGGCATGTTGTAGTATCTGTGAGGTTACAAAAAAAACATAATTGGACTGTAACTAATTAATTTGATAATTAGTATTAATAGCACGCCATAGGTGAATCTAAGTTTTAAGTTTTTATATCCTTAATATGATAGGTTCCCAAAGGATTACCATTTTTATCTTCTAGCTTGAAAGCAACATTACCAACAGGTTCCTTTATGAATGCCAACTTGAATTTTGGAGCGAGTTTTGCCGAAAACTTCTGAGCTGCCTCACTTTGGCAAAAATTGCGAACAAATACCTGTTGACCAGAAAAAAACTTTCGATTCCGACTTCTTAAATTATAAGTGGTTGTGTTTCTTGCATGAGCTTTACGTAAATTTTCCAACACAGTTTTCTGTGCTATGGTTAATTTATCCGTATTCAATAGCTGAGTTTCAATATCTTCCAGACTATTAATTTGACGAAGCATATCATAGTGAGATCCATCAGGAATAAAATGTTGTCCAAAGACCGTAAAATAAGGGGATCGATCAGTGCTTTCATGAGTGACATTCCGTAACGCAGATGCTATAGTATGGATATGAACATCCCATGTCGTATGATCTTCTTGAATATAAGAACGAATGGCTGAAAGTATGCTTCGATTGACTCGCTCTGATGCATTCGCTTGAGGAGAGTACTTTGGAGTGAGTATTTGTCTAATGTTAAATTTTCGTAAGAAGTCGTTGAATATTTTCGGGGTAAATTGTTTCCCATTATCGCTTACAATTTGCTCTGGTACGGAAAAAACATTAAGGACTCGATTTTCTAGGAACCTCACGACATTTTTACTAGTAGCATCCCTCATAGGTTCAAGCAGAACGAATCGACTAAGGTGGTCCAATACGATGAAAAGATAAGTATTTCCCAGCTTGGAGCGTGGGTATGGTCCCATAAAGTCAATATATAGGCGCTGAAAAATTCTTGAAATTTCCATAAACTGACCCATTGGTGGACGAGTTACAGTGTTCGATGCCTTGTTAGCTTTACATATCTGGCAATTGGATACGAAATCATGAACATCAATAGCCATTTTTGGCCAATGATAATATCGGCGCAAAATTTCCAACGTTTTGCGTATTCCTAAATGAGCCGCACTAGGTGGTGAGTGTGCTCTTTCTAATAGAACAGGAATTAGTGAATTCGGGACAAAAATCTTCCAAGACGAAATATCAGAAGATAAGTTTGACTCAGGATTAGGACGTATAAAAATTTTCCCATTATCAATGCGAAGATTAGATTTTATGAGAGGCCTACTTTGGAGAAGTATAATCCGGTTAAGGTATTCGGGATCTTGAAAATGGAAGGAATCACGATCTAAAAATACAAGATGATTATCATAAGTAAATTCACTCAGAGTCAATGCCTCAGCCTGACGTGAGAGAGCATCCGGCACGATGTTATCCTTGCCTTTCCTATATTCAATTGTAAAATTGAACCCTTGCAATTTAAGGCTCCAGCGAGCGAGACGTCCAGAGAGATCCCTTTGTCCCATTAACCACTTCAAACTTGCGTGATCGGTGATATTGGTAAAATGGTAGCCCTCTACGTATTGCCTAAACTTCTCAACACTTAACACAGCGGCGTAACATTCCAGCTCGGTGATGCTGTAGTTACGCTGCGCTGGATTAAGTTTTTGAGAAATAAAAGCAATAGGACGTTCTTCGCCGCTGGGTGACCTTTGGAATAGGACCGCTCCCACGCCAGTCATAGAGGCATCACACTGAATGAAAAAAGGTTGACTCCAATCAGGATTACAAAGAACAGGCGAGGAGGAAAGCGCTTGTTTCAACTTCTCAAAGGATTCCTGTGCGAGATCATTCCATTCAAATTTGCGGGTTTTCTTTAGAAGATTTGTAAGCGGTGTTGCCAGTTCTGCAAATCGGTGAATGAACCTGCGATACCAACCTGACATGCCTAGGAATCTTCTTAATTGTCGCACAGTTTTAGGGGTTGGATAAGAAGTAATAGCAGAAACTTTGGATGAGTCTACTTTAAGTACCCCGTCCCCAACTATGTCTGTGGTGAAAAGGTAAAGTATCTTAACTCGAGATAAGACATTTTTGAGATTTTAACAAAATCATATTCTATTAAAAATTAGCTATTTTTACAGCTAATCGGTTTGCCTGTAGCTATTACAAAGTTCGAGTTATTACTATGTCCAAATAACTTATTTGAAAAAAAAACTATAAAATCAAAAGGAAAAACATCTTATTTAAAAATTAAAATAAAGTTATCAAAAAATTCGGAAGCAAAACATGTTAGTTACATATAGGTCAACAAAAAAATTTTAGTAAAACACCTTGTTTCTACATAGTTTTCAGTGTTTCAAAAAAAAAATATATTTAAAACAACTTATCTACAAACAAGGGATTTTTCCCTTTTATTTTTGTTGAAATTATATGCTTATTCAATATCTTATGTCCTATTAAGATTTATTGGAATATGCATAAAAATTTGGTAAAAAAGCTTAAGTGAAATAAGATAAGTTATTTTAACAAAATTGTAAACGTAAAATATCCTGTTTGCATTTTTCTTAATTTTCTTAGTTACTCTAATAAAATTTAAAGTAACTAATACTTTAAAAAAAATGCTTTGCATCATCTTACCAAAACCCTGGAAAAACTAGCTTATATAGTCATATATTTTTTCACAGATTTATTTTAACCGTTTTTTTGCTCTCCTGAAAATTGTATAAAATCGAGATAAGATACTTTACCTTTTCACCACAGATGTAACCAAGATAGCGAATTTCTTTGAGTAGGAACTTACTCTTCTCTAAGTTTATAGTCAAACCGGCTCTGCTTAACAATTCAGCAACTCGATCCAAGAGCAAAATATGTTCGTCGAATGTCTCAGCGGCTATCAGGAGGTCATCGAGGTATATGAACACTTGTGTGTGCAACTCATGGGGTATAACGCGATGCATCAACCGACACATCGTCTGTGGCGCGTTGCAGAGTCCGAAAGGCATGACGGTAAACTCGTACAATGGTCTTCCTGGAACGGTGAAGGCTGTCTTACCCCTTGACCTCTCATCTAGCGGTATTTGCCAGAAAGCGTCTTTAAGATCAAGGCTAGAAATAAATTTGGTATTATTTAGACGTCCCAGCAAGCCTTCTATGAGAGGTAAAGGATAAGCATCCTTCACCGTCACCGAGTTTAATTTTCTCGCATCTAAACACAGTCGGACTCTGCCATCAGCCTTACGTACCACAGCAATCGGCGAGCTCCACGAGCTACAGCTTTCTTTCAAGACGCCTAAGGAGAGCATTCGATCAAGCTCCTTGCCTATCTCAGCTTCAACAGCAGGAGACATAGCATAGTACCGCTGCTTGATGGGTTTCGCATCGCCAACGTCAATGACGTGTTTTACTAACTGTGTTCGACCCAAACCAAGCTTAGCGGAAGATGGAAACTTTAGCTTAACTGTCTCCAACTGCTGTTGCTGAGAAAGGGTTAACTGATGGAGAGAAGATTTACTATCACAACTAGCTGATTTTGAGAACTCACATGAAGAAAAGTAATTTGTGGATAGAGCAGAAAAATCATCAAGTGCTGAGTTATAAGATATTTTTAAGTTAAATGTTCGCCAGAAATCGATGCCCAGATACAATTCTTGTTTTAAATTTGGAGCCAGATGTAATGTGATAAAATTTGTTTGACCAGCAAAAGTTAATGGAATCTTGATATGACCAATTATTTGCTCCGTGTGTCCGTTTGCGGTCTTAATGGTGGAAGGAAGGTGGCGAAAATTAACTGTAGGATCCTTCAAAATTTCCTCGCAATTTTTCCCAAGAATGGATACATTGGCTCCGCTATCCAATAGCCCTTTAATTCTGTTACCCAGGACTTCGACCTCAGCATAAGGTCTTCCATCCGTGGCATCAGTGATAAGGGACTCAATAATTTGTGACTTAAATGATTTTCTTAGTCGAAAGTAGCGGATGGCTCGAGAAGTATTGTTACGACGAAATAATGGATAGTTGGTTTTTATTTGAGAAAATTTTGAAAGACTATACTTTTCATTGGATTTTATTTTAGGATCGAATGATACCCGCTGTTCCTGTTCTGAGTTGTTTGAGGTGTCTGTGTAATGGGAGTAAGCGTCCTTGGAACGTTCACTCCCTCCTTCGAGTTTCCCCAAATCGAACAACAATGAGGACAGAGTTTCTTAATAACTTCTGGAGTACCACATCCGAAACAAAAAGTGTGTAATATCCTATGATTGCAATTTTTAAAGTAGTGTCCTGTTTGCCGACAGTTCCAACAATGCTTTATGGGAGTTCCACTCGTGGAGGCTGTTTTAATAGATCGAACTTCTCGATTTGGAGCAATTGCGTTGACCATTGGTTGAAATGGTGTTGGGTTATGCATGGCAACAGGCTCAGAATAATCTATGGGTTGATAAGTTTGTGAAAAGGATTGAGCTGGATAGTTATATTGTAATGCGGGATAACTTAAATTTGACGCCTGGTTATGGTAATGTAGCATATTTTGAGAAGTGGCTAAATTTGGGCTGTAACCAAATGACATTGTTTGATTATTATGCAAGTTTACCGAACTATTGGGATCTTCTACAACTTGTAGCTCATGGACATGTTTACGTGCTTCACAAAATATTTCTGGAACTATCCTATTCCGTGCTCATGCGTCCTCATACGCAACACACTGTCTTACCAATTCATCTAATGTTGTAAATTGTGTGACTGCTAATCGATCTTGCAACCCAGGGCGCATATTTTGTGTTATTACAAAAACTAATTCGGAGTCTGGCATAGGATTTTCCATTTGCAATGAAATGGATAAAACAGCATTATAAAAATCTAAGAATTTCTCATTCGGTCGTTGTTTCTTCGATTCGAGGACTCGCCTTATTTCTAGATCCGTCCGTCGGTCAGCAAACCTTTTGATTAGCGCATTTTTAAGCATATGCCATTCTACGTTACCATAAGAAAAAATGAAAAAAAAAATTGAATTGAATTAGAATTAAAATTAAAATGTATATACATATGTATATAAAGTATTTACATAACATTCCACACTAACAACATATAAATAAAAAATTAAAATTAAATAAAATAAAATTTTGAAGAGGAAAGACAAAACACGTCTATCCTCTTTGAATCGCTCTCACCCCCATTTGGATTTATTTGTAAAATACAAACAAACTGTTCCAAGCAAAAAATTAAAATCGGAATTTATACAAATAGCTTTAAACAAAAATAAATGGTACAAAATTCGACATTCCGAATCGGCAATTTGAAAAGGATGAATTGAATTAGTGTCAAAGTGTGGTATACCATTAATATTTATTTCAAGTAATGGATTTAAAAAAAATTGTTGACCCTTTAGTCATGGAAATGAATTTTAATATAGCTTTAAATGAAAGCAATTAAAGAAAAAAAGAAAACATTCAATAAGAAATTTCTAATGTACTTTGAAATGAATTGACTCCGAGACCGGGTGGGCTATTTCTACATTCGATTCGAACGTGTTCGACTCTTCGAAGTATAAGATTCGTATTTGATTTAAACAAGAAACGAACGAATCTGATTAAATTCAAATATGATTCTCATACTTCGAAGAGCCGAATACAGCATATTAGGTGTGAATATACATTATATTCAAAGCGGTCAACTACACATTAAAACTGTATCAATGGAACTTTTAACATAAAAACACACGTCGGAATATTTGAGACACCGGGTAACGGAAACTTTAGAAATCTTCAAAATAAATCTAAATCTAATTTGTTATATTACAAACCGATAATGTATGCAATATGATAAAAACTACGAAATTATTGCACTCGCAATTAGTTGATGATGAAGATTACGATGAAGAATATAACCACGCTACAAGTGATGCGTGCAATTTAACTGAATTTGAGCAATTTATAAAATATAAATCACCGACGATTAAATGTGTTCGTTGTATAAACACTAAAACTTATTGTTGTGCAAGATGTATTAGAAACCATGGTAGAAAAATTGAATGAAATCCTTAAACTTTCCGTGGAACTACGCATGCCAACAAATCTCAATAAAATAAAATCGCAGAAACTAAAACTTCCTATTTTAAACGTGCCTACCCGTTGCAGTTCTTCGTTCTTTATGGTACACCGTGTAGTACACTTAAAACCCTTCACCTTCATTGATAAAGAATTAAGTTTAATTCACCACAGAAATTTAGATTGGGACTTTATGGAAAATTTCGTAGCATTATTTCTACCAGTGAAAAATTCTACCATTCACGTACAAAGTGCCAACATACCAATAACGGACTTTTATAAAATTTGGTTGGAACTAAAAATTGAGTTAGCTGAGAAAACCGACGAAATAAGCAAATTAATTTTAAATTCAATAAAATCAATCAATTCAATCTCATACTGGGAAATAAAGTAATTTCTAGTGCAATATTTTTGGATCATCGTTTCAATTTTTTACTAACAACTGAACAAAAAATCATAGCCCAAACCCATTTACGATCCCTATATAAACAAATTAGAAATTTGGATTCGCCGTATAATATTACAGTTTAAGAAACCTCTTTACCAATAGCACCAACTTCCATTGAATCAATATCATCAACATCATTGCAAAAGTATCATCACCGCCGTGCAGGTCCTAGTTAACAGAATATTTGTTGCAATCAGTCGATAAATCCAATTTTTCCTCGTTTAAAATTGCTTGGGTCGAAAGGACCATTTTCTGCTTTTAAATTAATCATTACCGATCAGCGAAATAGATTATCAGATGAAACTCTTAATAAGCTTTTGATTTGTACGTTTCAACGCAGAATTTTAATTTAAAAAAATATTTATAATTTTATAATTGAATTTTATTTATTATTTCTAATCTTTTTGTTTATTAAATTTATTGATTATGGATTGTTAATGTTTATTTTTGTTTTATTTTAACAAAGAAAATCTACATGGATAAATACATTTGTAATTTCTTGATGCATTGCAGACTGATAAATGTTACATTTTCAATGGCAAGTTAAACGAGTTAAAAATATTCCCAATTCAAAGGATATAAGTCACAATACATTTTTCTCTAACTCTTTATTCACACGTAAAAGAACGAAGTTATAGAAGAACGTCTAGAACATATTTGACGATTGAGGGTAAGAGTAGATAGGAAGATTTTTTCTTAACTCTAGTCAAAACCTTAATAAGGTTAATGGGGCACCGCATGCTAACCGTTGTAGACGCAAGTATGGACAATACTAAATATTGTTTTTGTTTTGCTTGGATTTTTTGTTGTAATTTAAATTTAAATATCCCCAATATTTTTTTTTCATAATCATCAATTTTGGTTGCGTTTTCATTCAAAATTGATTATAAAAGAAAATTTGGTTAAAGTACTGGGTCAATTTTCGTGTAAATAGTGTCATTTTAAAGCAACAGGCTTTCAGAAAACAGTGTCTTGTGAAAATCGGTTCAGCAGTTTTAAAAACAATTCGCCTTTTTGTGAGGGCTGAAGGTTTGAGTTGATTTAGTTGCTCGGGAGTGTAGTTAATTGTACTAAACATAAATTCATGTTAAACTGTTCTAGATTTTACTCGAATAATTTTACTGAAAAGTTCAGGTACTGACTGGTATATAAAAAGAAAAATGAGGCCGAAATTTAAATAATCCGATTTATAAAGTAATAATAGCGTGATAAAAAGTAAGCAAGTGTATTAAGTGAATTTTTGGGATTTTGTGGATTATTGTCAAATAATTTTGTGGTATTAATTATTTTTAAACAAATTACCTAGTTTGTGTTCAAATAAAGTTAAGAATGTAATGGTTTTATGCACAATCCAGCAATCCGAAACTTGATTGATAAAGCACAAAAACGAAACAATAAATATTAAGTTTAAATAAAAAAAATTCAAATTTTTTTGGAGGACGAATTACTGGGAAGGGTCTACAATCACCGCTTCCTTGCAGAAAACGTTGTAACGTAATTTAAAATGATAATGGAAAAAAGTAAAATTTTCAAGGCCATTAAATTAATGAATTGAATATTTGAGGGCCAAACCTAGAAAAATATTAAGCTTTTAAGTTTTCCATCAAATTCAGTTTTCAATTATTTAGCTTTTGGTAAGTAAGCAAACTTTTGAGATATTGAATTTTAGAAGAATTATAGTTTTATTATAAAATATTCTTTTTAAACAAGAAGATTATCGTAAAAAAAATATCGGAACGAATGAACGAACGCAGGCAAACATGAATCAGCTTTTACTGTATCTATGTTTAATAGAGATACATTATACGAATTTAAATAGATTATTAAAGAAATGAGATAATTAAGGTCTGCATTTGAAATAATTTTTTGAATTTTCTAATAAATGAAAGATTCTGAGTTTTTGGCAATACAATAAACAATTGGATAGAGCAAAATTATTCTGAACAATCATTGCATATTTTATTAATTGAAATGGAACGAAAGATAGATATAAAGGATGTAATTGTTATAGCATGAAATTCATAATGTGTGCCAGCCTTAACTTATTTATTTTTTAATTTTACTGAATGAATTGTCATTAATTTTACTCCAAAAATATTTTACAATTTTTTTTTTTCTGTTGAGCTTTTGTGTGATCTGTTGATGATGTAGTTTATTTGAGTTTAATGATTTATTTATCTTTTTTAACAAAAAAAATATAAATAATGATGATGATGATTGATTGACTGATTGAATACAAAATAAATAAATAAAATGGAATAATGATTTTCTCAGATTTTTCTCGATGTTTTTTTTTTTTGCTTGCCTATATTATGTAGGCGCGCGGGTTTGGGAAATTTAATTTTGGTTGAGGGTGAATGTTAACGATCACAAATAGATATTCATTTCAGTTTCTATGTAGAATATACATACAACTGTAAAATGTATTAGAATAATACAAAAGTTTCTTGCCCTAATAACATATTCTCATGTTTCGAACAGTTCAGTTCCTCGATATCTTTTATAAATCGTAATTTGATTGATTGGTATTGTTAATTTATGTGTAAAATTATTCTGCACAACACACTTTCTTTTTGTAAATGTTATATGGAAAATAATGTACATATTATATCTGATGAACCTGTGTATTTGTAAAGGTATGTACACTGTATCAAAAAATTGTCCGTACATCAATCGGTTAAGAAAACATTGATAAAAAAAACAATTACAAATCAAACAAAAAAATTCAGTTTTTATTTTTTTAAAACTTCAAAAAGTGTTGTAGTCAGTGTTGGGTTTCCGCCACACCATAACTCTCCCATCTGAACCAAAAACGTTATATTTTCTTCTGTCTGAGGGAATAACATTTTCCCAGAACTCTTCGGGCTCACTCACATATCCCAATGCATATTCCAAGCGCTTTTAATATTTTTTTGGTCGGCAAATACATTTCTTGCGTGTCGCACATCGACGATACTCTTGTTTATACAAAATATTGCGTATTGTCTGAGCTTCTAACGCTCCTTTTTTCCGTTGATAAACTATCGATCGTTGGAGCATTAAGTTTTTGATTCTGTTTTATTTCCTTCTCTATTAGATGTATTAGAAGTGTGTTCATCTTTCGGTTGCGACCACGCCCAACAACAATCTCTAGTCATTTGATTTTTTGGGAGTTCTGGATGATATATTGAATTGAAGATCGTGAGCGATTAGTTTCTTTGGAAATTTCCTGTAAACTTTTACCTTCACTCTCCAATTTAATGATCAATTTTTTAATTTCTACACTATTTTTGGTGGGAGAATAACACATTTTTAGTTAACTTGACAATATTTTATTCGCCATGAAAAAAGTACGACTACTTAACTTGTACGCAAAAAAAAAAAATCGTAATTTACGATTAGTTGAAAATAGGAATACAACAAATAATAAATTGTTAACGTGCTAGTGTTAATTTTCAGAAAAGTGCAAGTGTACGGACAATTATTTGAGATCGTTTTAGGATGTTTAAATAGTAAATCATATGAAACGTAAAAGTAAATTAATTTGCTTCATGATAATTATTATTTTCAGGTTGTTAAATGTAATTTGAGTTTAAAAAAATATAAAAACTGAATTTTTTGTTTGATTTGTAATGGTTTTTTCATGAATTTTTCTTTAACCAAGGGGTGGACGGACAATTTTTTGAGACAGTGTATGTTATATATTTTGATTTTTTCGACTTTTTTTGTAGACAAATATATTAATTGTTCATGGCAATCCCAATATTTTCGATTTGGTAAATCAGAAAAATAAAGAGGCCAATCCCTCATAACTACTGAAAAATATCATATACACATACATATCTACTGAGAAAAAGTAGAAATATCATTCCCCTCTCCCCATAATTTTAGCCCAAGCGCCAAGAATTATACCAATGTATTACTCGTCAAAAATGAGAACCCTCCATGAGTTGTTTATATTGGTAGTTTGGTTTCGTACATCTGTCGATAAATATCTGTCTATAAAAAAAGCGTCGATAAATATTTGTCTATAAATTACAGACAGACAAATTAAATTCATAAGTTATATTTTTTGCAAAATTTTTAAATTTATACGGTAAGTGGCCGACTCCCAGCTGTTTATTTCATCTTCTAGAAGTATATAATATTATCTTAAATATTATATGTGACTGTTCGTGTAGTCAGAGATTGGAACGATTAGGAACGAAATTGCGACCCATATTTTGCAATGAAAGAAAGTACCTTGCCGAAATACACTGTTGAAGTTTAAACATGGTTGCTCCGAATACAAAAGGGACAATATTACAATATTACGGTGGATTGAAAATTATTAGGATCACTTGACATCCTGTCGAGATTTGTTGACTTCAAAGCGTAGCCTTAAGAAACTATTATGTTTGAAAAAAGTTATTCTAAATATTAGATACATTCAACATGCAAAGTTTAACTCTGTACTAAATAATGTATAATATGTAAAACAATATTTTATTAATAATAATTTGTGGCGGCTCGCTCATTTATATTAAATTTTTCTGCATTCACTCATCACCACAGCTAGTTCGCACGCGAACTCATTTTACACAAACCAATCCACCTATTTAATTTCAGGTATACTAACGGAGCGACAACACAAAACACAACGAAAACACAACACAAAATAAATAAAATTAAAATTAGTGATAAGTCGGCTCTAAAATCTCATCGCGGCAACATATCGCCCACCTCGCGCGGTAATTATAATACGACAAAATGGTGGTGAAAAATAATAATGAAAATGTGGTCAACTATGTATATTAAGGAAATAAAATAAACATTATAAAAATAAAATAAATTATATTAATTAAGAATTTAATTGTGTGTGTAAATTATTGAATAACAAACTGTTATATATAATATAACAACGTTATAAATTTCTAGTGCAGCCACAAAAAGGTTTAGTTAATAGCACGAGTGGCCTGGATTCAATATGTCCTATGAAAAGATTCGACGTGCCCCTAACAATTTGGTAACCCACTGTATTATTTTTTTTAAATGTGCACCATATGTTCCAAGTGCGTTCGAAATGCGTATTTAAGTGCACAGTGAAACCTCAAATGAGGTCCGCTGAAATGCGATGTCCGTTTAACAGAGGGAGTTTTACTTGAGAAAAGTTAATTTGGGACTCATAAATTTGATCGTTCAAGTGAGACTTCTACTTTAGAGAGTGTCCGCATGGAAAACACGAAGTCGACAAATATGATTAATTAAATTGACTTTTAAAGCTGGAGACTAAAAAAGTATTTAATATACCTGAAATAAATAAAAAATTAATAACAATAATAAATTGTTTTTACATGCCGTTGTAGACCGATACCGTGCCAACAATCTGACCGGATAATTTCATTCATTTGCATTATTGGAAAGATAGTGCATAACGCGGCCACTTTCATTCATCTGCACTATTCGAAATCTTTCCAGTGTTGCAAAGTTTCCCGCATAAGTATACATAAAATCAAATCAAAATCATTTTATTCAAATTCATATTTTCACACGACAAACATCATAATTAATTAATATTAATCACAGAAGCATTTCATTGGGTATCTATAATATTCAACTGTTTAACCGAATGAATAGTGGCTCATCCTAATAGTCAACTAAACATAAAGCATTGACAATTCTTAAAAAGAACCAGTTAATAACACCAAACTAAGAATGTGCAAGAGAACAATGTACAGTAGTGAGAAACCAATGTGATTCTGATCATCATAACTTTAAGACATTCAATCAGTAAAACCACCCTCTCTTTAATAATGTGTTATAAACCATTATGATATAACTACTGTTATATCAATTGTTTACTCGCGGAATTGCTTTAGACACAATTTCAAGACAATTAGGTAATTTCTTACGTCTCATTATCTCTCCTGTCTCTCTATCTCATTATCTCTCTGTCTCTTATGTCTAATTATCTCTCCTGTCTCTCATTCACACTCCCTTGAGATTGAGGTGGAGTTCTCTGCAACGCACTCTTTCTAATGATCTGCGGACTGCCTCCTAAATTCGCATAATCGAGAAGATCCGACATGACAGTGATATCATTTACTTCGTTAATATTTTTGTTATTATTGTTTGGTTCCATATTCATTCCCATTCCCACGAGTAGCACGAGGAATAACGGTCACTCATGACAGAGCTCTTATCATAGGACGGCTACAGGTTTAAACCGAATGTTGTCAAATTCGGAGTTCGCATGCTAACGACTAAGCTCCCCCTTAGCCACGCAGCCATCGGCGCATGCAGTGCCACCTTAGCTTGGATGTGCTGGTTTTTGGTCCGCTTCGATTATTTGATTTCCCCGGTAGCTGCCATATCTGGCGGGCTGTCCCCTATCCGCTACCTGGGGAGGCGCCCGATGGAGGAACCAGCAAACCCCACACGGGTGTGTGTCTGTGTGTGTGTGCGTTATGAAGTGTATTGAACGTCATAAAGAAATGTTTTTTCCCTTGTCGATTTCCAATCAAAATAAAAAATGTTGTCCCGTGTGTCTGCAGTTGTGCAAACATATTAAGAAGGAACCAATCCTAAGCACAACTTTAATACTCCACTTTAAAAAAAATATAAAAAACAAGGTTGAAGCCCTAAAGTAATTTCAAATAACAATCTCATTCAACAATTAAGAAGATAGATTAAAATTAACCAATGACAACAACACCGAATGAAAACAGGATCGATTCATCACTTTGGAAAGCAACCAGAAGAGTTGAAAGAACAATATTGCAGATTCCTCCAAATCCTACCTACAACGCCAAAAGAAGTCGTGCGTGAGATGACAGTTAACATTAATTCGAGAAAAGCTCCTGGTTACGATCTTATTTCTGCAGACATTTTAAAATATCTACCGAGAAAATCTGTAGTAAATCTCACCAATCTTATAAATGCAAGACTGAGAATCAAATATGTACCCAGCGAGATTGTGGAAAATTGCAAAAGTAATCATGATCCCAAAACCAGGGAAACCACCTCACGAAACTTCGTCTTATAGTCCAATTTCGCTATTGCTAGTTATGCCTAAGCTCTTTGAGATGTTATTAGTAAACAAATCATCAGCTCGGTTTTATATATAATATAATCGAGAAAGTGCTGACGGAGAACAAAGTCTATACAAAGATATTTTTAGACGTTCAACACATTTTTGAAAGAGTGTGGCATCACCCAACACTCAACCACATGTTAATAAATCTTTTACTAATACAACTGGATAAAATATTGAAGTCGTACCTGAAAGAGAGATTCTTCAGGTTTTAATCAGATGATACCTTTTCTGAATTGAAATAAATCAAAGCAGGAGTACCACAGGATCAGCAGTATTATACTTAGTGTACACTTATGATCGCTTTGCAGTATAAAACAACACTGTGGAAACTTTCAGATGACATGTCGATTTTAGCTGTTGGAGGAGGCAACAAAGAGTCAACACAGAACTTAGAATCAGCTATACTCAAATACATAAATGGACAAAATATGGTGAATAAAACTAAATGGAACTAAATCAGTTCACACGATGAAAAGCACACTTTAAGAAAAAAGTGATGCACTAAAACTTAAGTACATAAAGATGTATTCGCTGAGCGGTATCTATCAATATACAACAAGATTCTATTTTTTAAGCAAACCGCCAATTTCCACCTATAGTATTCACCTTTGGGATTGTAACAAACGAAAAGATCAACGTTAATATCATCCAAATATTTCAGAATAGCCATGTTATGTCAGTCAACAGTGACCTTCAAAGGGACTTTAAAATGAATATCGTTTTAAATGAAATTCACTATGAAACGCCAATGCGAAGAAGCCATAGATTAATATAAGTTGATAAATTAAGTAAGAATCATATTGCCCATTAGTCCAGTAAACTAGATTGTAATTAGCTAAAATAAATAAATAACATTTATTTAAATAAAAAAATCGTAAAGCACATAAAATAAAATGCCAACAACAATTTAAATTAGCAATACTTTCGATACCTGAGTTCGGTCCTACCATCATGAGTAAATAATGACTAAATATATTATTATTATTACGGCACCCAACTGCCTCCATTCTATTATTCGTTTAATAATTTATACTTGTACAGTCCTTTTGTTTGTTATTTTCCAACACTCAAATCGTATTATAATGGATTCTTGGAATACTATTTTATTATTAGGTTACCTAGGTATTATGTACGCTGCCTGTATTGAAAAAATCGCAACTGAAAAAATAAAATCGATAATGTCAAATCGAAAAATATGTTTGGAATGATTTTCAACATCAATTATTATCAATCTTCACCAAAGCATCTACAAAAAATGGTAACATAAAAATAAAGTCAAGCGGAAAAGCCATAGAAAAAAAAAAGACAATTTTCGAGTGAATGTTTAACGGCAACAGATACAAGGTAAACAGAAGAAAATTTACTTCGATTTAAAAATCTTACTCCTCTGCCCTGTTTTCTTTGTGGTGTATATACAGTGTACCCTTAGCATATATAGATAGATACATTTGGATTGTTGATTTATGTTAATCAAGATTTTCTTTTAGTCTAAATCTTTTTTGTATACAATGGTAAAACAAAATTACTGGCAGATTGTGGTTTTTATCTAAAATCAAATGGAATATAAAATTTTATAGATAAGTGGGTGTTTCGTAAAATTTTTTAGGATGATCATATTTTATCGTTATATATTCACCATCGATACGCGCCTGCCAATCTACCTGGAAAAAAGTTTAGCAAATATTACAAAAATTTTCAATTTTTCTTTTGTATGATGATTGGTTTTAAAATGTGACGTCTTATAATTTATATACCTGGATAAAACAAATTAATTTAAATCGATATTGAAAGATTTATTACCGCCAGTAGAATCGTTAATCATATGTATGTCTATCGCTGGCATATTTTCGGCGTCGTAAATTTTGTTGTTGTTATCACGAATAAAAAAAAATCCAATCGTGCGGTGCATCAATCCGTTAAATTTTTTCATTCATTTCATGTCACAGTTTGTTTGGATTTAGTTTCCAAACTTTGAATACATCCGTCCGTTTGTTTTGTCTGTGAAATAGAGAAAAACCGAGCCATACAAAGATTAATATATTATATTAGTTTCCAATTGATCGGAAATTATGTTCGATTCAGTTGATTAAGCATTGATTATACCTTACTCATAGCAGAAAAATCTTTCTATTCATAATTTCTTTTATTATTTTTCTTTTACAAAACATATTCCGTATAAACAACCCTTTTTGGTCGGTGTATGGGTACTATTTGTGTGGGTGTGTGTGCGTGTGTGTGAACCGAATGAATGTGATCAAAAACCCATTTAGAACGAAAAGACACATTCCGTCTTATAAATAAATCGCTCTACGTGAAAATAATACCGTATTTGTATTATGGGATAAGGATTTAGTAAAAGAAGAGAAGTTCTTTCAAGTTTATTTATGTAATGCAACCATAATATGAGCGTTTTATGAGAATTTTCTTTAGACGTTTTTTTATTGAAGTGTGATACTAAATTTGTTCAAGACTTTAGGAAACGCAAAGTAAAAAATCCTAGTAAAAGTATTGAAGAAAATATTTATTTTTATGAATTTTTATGTCTCTTGCAACCTGTTAGCTGTTAAACATATTATGTGTACATATTGTAAAATTTTCATAAAATCTATACTTAGGAACAATTTTACCAAGGAATTGAAGCAAATCATTGAAAAAGTACGGTTTTATTAGTAAACTTTATGCAAATTTTATACTCGACAGTATCTTTCTATAGTTGATTTGCCTAAAAACAGTATATGTAATATTATTGGCCGATTGTGAAAAATTGATTTAAGCTATAATAATACTCGTTTGTTTAAAAATTGTATTCAAAAATTATGTTTTATTTAAAATTTGGAATTTTGTCAATTGGTTATTAAACACAAATTAAAATGTCTGTAATTAAACACAAATTAAAATGTGTGTAGTTTTAAATACTTTGTACAATGGATTCTTTCGTCGGGAAAAACGAATTTCTTTTCTGTTTAGCCAATCAGTCCATATTGTGATGAATTTTATACTATTTACACAAAGTTTAGAAATTTAATAATTTTACTGTCATTGTTTTGCCGCTGACAAGTCAACATCATAAAATGTGTATTTCCTAATTTTCCTTTAAAGCCGGGGATAACTAAGCCTACTTCATCGACGCCTTTGCCCAATAGTGATTTGAAGTCAAATATAACAAAGAGAAATTCATACCTAAATTTCCCACAAATTAATTTATTTTATATAAATG
Organism: Tipula vernalis; assembly: GCA_958295665.1. Classification (NCBI taxonomy): domain Eukaryota; kingdom Metazoa; phylum Arthropoda; class Insecta; order Diptera; family Tipulidae; genus Tipula; species Tipula vernalis. The sequence goes on along the minus strand of OY282558.1, from coordinate 237,911,931 downwards.
CGACAGCATCATTAAATTTTCGTATATTCATTTTAGAAACGATTCAGGTAAGTTTGGTACAAATAGGACTAAATTTGTTGGAGTGTTGTCCTCCTGAAAATATAAGTTTTCCGTGAAATTGTCTAAATTGAAATAGCCTCCGTAACTCCACTGAAAGGGCAGGTCCAATCTAGATGTAAATCTATTAATTTGCCCCAATCCCGGGGAACTGCTGATTGCAATTTTCATCCTAGAATACCAGCAACAGGCCCAGCATTAAGAGTAGCATGTGAATTACAAATTTGATTCTTGATTGGGAATATTGTTTGTTCATAGAAGAGTCAAGATTCTCTCCGAATTCTTCAGACTGAAGTCCAAGAGTCTTCCGACGACCAAATGAGCGTTATGTGCAGTGCAATATTCATGAAACGACGTTATTCAGTAGCGGATCTGTAATGGTATGGGGTGGAATTTCACTGACGGCCTCCAAGATTCTTCGTATTGGAACTAGCGGCTCTTTAAACAGTTTACGTTACATTATAAAAATCTTAAAATCAAACGTGGTGCGACTTGCTTCTTATATTGGTAACAATTTTCTGTTGATGGATAACAATACAAGATCTCACTAGACCTCTCAGACAATGCGAGACCCCGCTGCCATCGTGAGGGAGTATTTAGAAGAGGTTAATATTAACGCTCTGACGTAACCATCCCGCGAACATTTTGCCTTTCGAGTACATGGAAGACATACTTCAAAGACAATTAATATCTGTTCAACCCTCGTACACAGAAAAAAAAAATGACGATTGACAAACAAAATTGATTATAAACAAATCAATTGCGATTTCGATATAGCTCCAAAACTCGATTCGCCTTGTTGTGAAATAGTACCGTCTTAATACAAAACTATTATATTAGTTTTAAATTAAAATCCATCAACATCCGATAAACAGAATGCGCTTTATAACAAAAACACAACAATTTTGAATTAAAATTCATATAGTTTAAATTAGAAATTTACTGATTCTAAATCCAACAACGAATGTTTGAGTTAAAACAATAAGTTTCAACATTTTGATTTTGGAACAAAATTATTTTGTTTAGAAGTAAATTTCAATGGTTCGAAGTGAAGCGTAGCCAATTTGAAGATCAAACAAAAATATTTCAAGCCGAGGAAAAAGTTATAAATTTACATTTTGTCAACGTTTAATACAAAGCAAAATTGCGTTATTTAAACCTAATTTTGCTTTAAATTAAACATTTATTTTTTCAATACAAACATATGAATTGCTTGGATGTAATTTCAGTGGTGCATAACGAACGAAGCAAATTTAAATTTGAAACAGAAATATTTTGAGGAGAAAAAGTTATGATTTATATCGATTAAAACAAAAGAAAATTGTTATATTTGAATCCAGTTTTATTTACAATGAAACATGTATTTCTTAATATAAACACTAATTTTTATCTATATATATATCTATATATATATATATATATATATATATATATATATATATATCTATATATATATATATATATATATATATATATATATATATATATATATATATATATGTATATATATATATATATATATATATATATATATATATATATATATATATATATATATCGGAAACTCGAATTATTTTTAATTCAAAATAATTTTTATGTCTTATGTCCAAACTTTTTAAAATTTTACATTTAAAATTAAACAATTTTTTAGTGACAAGAATTTTTGGACAAATTGAATAATTTTAATTTTTAAGAGCTATATACATATATATATATATATATATATATATATATATATATATATATATATATATATATATATATATATATATATATATATATATATATATATATATATATATATAATATGTATGTTTATATATAAATATATATGTATATATTTATATATTATATATATAATTATAAAACAAATTAAATTAAATGTATTAAATTATAAAAAATAGAAAAATTAGATATATTAAATTATTTCAAATGGAATACCATTACTGATTTACAGTACAATTTGTCACATAATATACCAATTATACTCATTTGTATACATAAATATAGACCTGTAAGATTATTCCAACAATTCTTTTAAATTTTTGATTTCAAAGGGGATTTCATTATTGGTTGACAAATCATACATCAGATATTCCAAAAATTTATAAATTTTAAAACATTCGAATGGATATTTCAAATTCATCACATAAAATATTTTAAAATTTATATCTATGGCATTCATTATGTTATCGAATAAGTAAAATATGTCATCATAATATATGTATATTTTTGAAATTACATTTTTATTCACATCATTTAAGGCGAATAGTGATGGTTGAAGAGTTTGTCCAAATTCAGCGTACTTTTTTTTTTGTTGTCCAATATTTTTTTTATTTCAGCTACGTCCACAATGTAATGAATGAAGGAGTCGAATGATTCAATAATAGACGGCTTCCAAATATTATTGTTCTTTACGCTTTTTTTCCTAGATGTAGGAACCAAAAGACCATTTAACTGTTTAAACAGTTCTGCTATGACAAAATCTGAAATTCAAAGATTGGTTTAGTTAATTATACTAAATATTAGGAGTTATAACCTTTATACTTACTTTTTCGATGTAAATGGATGCCATCTTTAAGAAATTCTTCTCCCATAATTATATCTTTTATTTTATTTCCTGCTTCTTGTACGGTCCGGTCTTTGACATCAGTAACAATTAATGAAAATAATTTTTGCGAAAAATTGTTTGTCCATTTTGTAAATAAATTTAAGGACTTATCTGGATAAATTTGCGCGAAATCTATGTCAATCTGATAATGAAAATACCAATAATTTTTCTAAGAAAAATGTCTAATAATTTTAAATAACTTACTAAACGATGTCCTTTTGCACTTTTAAGAAGTGGCCATTCATTTAAGAACTCTGTGATATTTTTATTTTTTGACTGCTGAAAGTATTTTAGTCGGCTAGGGGCTGTAATTGTCCAGTGACTCTCGACGGTCTCCCACGGTTCATTATGGAACAGTAGCCAATTCTTGGAGCCATCCGAATCCAGATCATCGCAGATTTCATCTAAAATTGTAAAATTATTTTGATGTTTTTAAATCAACTAGAAGTGGCTTCTGAACCCAATAGATTGTGGCGATAACCAGCTCGATTATTGATTCGAGTAAAGTGAATCGAACTCGAATTCAAACTACATATTACAACAAATTGAAAAATAATCATTATAATTCATAGTTTCATAGATTCCTACCGATTTTCTTATAAAGCGCGAATAAAAATATTACATAAAATCTAAATTGCGCTAATGGTTTAGCAGTTTTCTAAAATATTTTACTTTAAAGCAACTGTCTCCTGATTTTTTATATGCAATTCGATCCACTTGTGATTAAGGTTACGGATTCAATAATCGAATTGAAAATTTGAATTTATTACCTTCAACAAATTCGTTACCTTCTGATGCCACGTTATTCTTTTTAGGGTGCCGGCTCCCAAGAATACCAATTTGTCTTAAAACAGTTTTGTTGTTCCTGTATTTGTAGTATAATTTACCCTTTTTAAATTTTCCATCTTGGAAATAGTATTCGGGCTTTTCTGAAGGGCAGTATTTACTAATTTGATTCACAATAAAATGAAATCCTGTGGCTGAAAGATTAAAAATTTTGTTTTCTAATAAATTCGCCACTATTTTGTTACATAGGAACTCTCGTGTTGAATTTCTCCCCCCCAAACTGATGCTTTTTAAAACATCCTTAATATGAGGCTGATTAAACATTTGGTTAATTTCCTGGAAAAAAATATAGTTTCTATTTAATATATTAAAAAAGAAGCAAAATATAACTCTAAAAAGCTTACGTTTTTGTAATCATCGTTGTTCTCCGGAACACCCAACGAAGAAGAAGTCGACGGTGTTGGCGACGCTACTGATCGAATAGCTCCCCACTCTGATGGCATTGTTAAATTGACTGATTCAGTATCTTCAATAATCCCCTAAATCAAAATGTACGTAAATTATATCAATAAAGATAATATTATTACGAATGAAGAAATTAACCCGTATTTGAGTAAAATCAAAAATGGATTTATGTAAATTTTTTCGCAATAGTCTCCCAAATTAGCTTTATGCTAGCTTGAGAAGGGATGAAGTTGAACAATCGAATACCACAAGAATTATTAAAAAAATTAAGAGCTTATTTTTTTTAACTGTTATACTTTCCAGCCAATTAAAAATGTTTCTGGTTTTTTAAAAATTAAAAGTAGCACCGTGCAGTATTCGGTCCAATTTCCAGTGTTCATGAGCTAAATTAAAGCAAAAATTTGGGATTTTGAGAAAATATTAATGTCGTATGTATCAATGATGCTCCTTACAAAATTAATGAGAGAAATCGGGAATATTTTTAAACTCGCATTTAATGCCCTCTTCGATTTATTACCATTCATATACAAATATAGGCATAGATGTGGTTATCTTTTCATTTCCCTATGGGCTTAGCGCAGTGGTGGGCAAGCCAAATGAGCATTTACGACCATTTTGCAATATAAACAATGCAAACAACTTAAACAAAACAAATGTGTCAGTGCGAGTTTACGTAAATATTCTGCTGAAAAATTTTCAGCAGTCAACCAATCGAAGTAGTCTATTTCGTAAACAAATTTCACCTTCCGAATAAAATATTTTATTTGCATGCGATCCTGCTAAAAATTTTTCAGCAGAATATTTACGTAAACTCCCCGTCGAGGTTAATTATTTATGTGACTTTAGCCATAGATCACTCTTCCGAAGTACTAAATTTGGATATTGAAAGAGTGCTCAATTTCGTGGTCAACATCACATAAATCATTAACGCGTTATCCAGCTGATATGTTCTTTAGAAATTTTATTGCTATATTTATTTTAAAAAATTGTCGATAATACTCATTTGGCGTTTAACGTCACTGATTTAGCGGTTTAATCTGACCTAATGAACATTTCATTTTTTTCTTAAATTATTTTGTACTTACGTTAGACTTTCTCCATTCGACGATTTGTTTTCTTAATTTTATTTTTAAGCCAATTTCTTTGAATTCTGGAAATATCTGGTCCAAATCCCTCTCCGTTATTCCACTTAAAGCATCAATATCGATCCCGGCATCTAAAACAAAATGTTCCAAATAATAATATTCTAAATAATTAAAAAGCCATGTTATTAATTAACTTGTTTTAAAAAAACAATTGAATTATGTTTTCAAATAAGTTGAAACAGTTTTTCCATTAAAATACATTTGTTAAAGTCCTTAACGCCCGTTGTACATTTTAGCTAAGCTAAGCGAGAAACGTAGTTTATATTAGCATAGTTTAGCTCGCTTAGCTCACTCCGTTGCACATTTGAGCTAATTACATCGCTCACATAGACATTCATGTTTTTGCAAAATTCATTTATTATGATTTATGACACGATACCTAATATAACTAAGTAGCCTACGAGTTAATAATAAAATATTCAAAAACATCAGTGTGTATGTGAGTGATGTTAGCTGACAACTCGAGCTAAGATAGTTTGCATCACTCAAGACAAAAAACATAGCTCGCATAGTTTAGCTTAAGTGTGCAACGTTCCATTAAAACTCTTTATTTACAACCGAAAGCTATGCACATAGCCGACATCGCGTAGCTTAGCTTAGCTGAAATGTGGAACGGCCCTAAACAATTACTCAATAATTAAGGAACAACCATACTTATTGTCAACTTCACAATAGTTGCTTATTAATTATGCGTAAAAATTTTTGAAAAAATCGCGATATTTAATTTAAAAATTACAATGAAAATAAAACAAAATTTATAAGAAAATGGAAAAAATGGCGATGCAGTAAATGGCTATTACAGGAAAAGTTTTGCCCTCAATATTTTTCTTATGTGTATTTATTAAAGAAACCAATTGTGCCCCTTTGGCTTCTTTATTGCAGTTTTCTACACATACAAACAATATTTGGGGCTAAACTATGCCTACTGATAGCCGTTGACTGCATCGCCATTTTTCCCATTTGCTCTTAAATTTTGTTTCATTTTCATTTTAATTTTTAAATCAAATCTTGCAATTTTTTTCAAACGAGTTGTTTAATTAATCGCAATACGCGTTTACCAAAAAGCTTTATTGAAACTCATCCGATTTCGTGGGATTATTAGTTTAAAAACGTTTTACGCTGGTTTAAAAACAACTAAAGAGGCGTTTAGGCCTCTTTCCAGTAGACAAGGCCCACATATTGTAACCATCACCTTTTCGCTTCGATAGAATAACCTTTGTTAAATAAATAAAAATATAAAACAACGTGGTACCGGCTACCGAAACGGTAAAAGTGATGGTTAGAACATATCATGGAAATAGTGTTCAGCACAGAAAATAATATCCGCTTGAAACATATGCAAACATATTTATATACGTAATTTACAGATTATTTTACAAATGTTATAATAATTACCGTTCAATTTTGGAAATAAAAGGAGCAGATCCCACTCTTCCAGTAAACTTGCCAGCGACAAATTATCGTTTAGGACGATCAATATGTCTTCTTCGACAGTATCGCTCATTTTCCCGGTATATTCCACTTTATTTACTTACACTAAAAATTAATTTTAATTAGAAGACACTAAACATAACACAAATTTAATCTCACAAATTAAAATATTTCACTGCGTCTGAAACGAGCCACTTGCGACAAATAGCGATGCAATAACAAATTAAAATATTTCACTGCGTCTGGAACGAGTCGCTTGCTACAAATAGTTATGTATTATAGAAAGAAAAAATGTGGTTTTTGATTTCTATATGTTCTAGTCAAAATCGCATTCTTGATTCAAACAATTTTTGTTTAACTTTACTCTAGTTCGTTTTGAATAAAGGTCTACTTATACTACGTTTTCTTTCACTTCATACACATTCAATCAGTCTTATAAAAATAAAACATTCGTTCACACTTTTAAAAAACAGAAGAATTCGTTTTTTTATTTTTTTTAATTCTGTTTCATGTTTTTACCCTGCAACTTAAAAAAAAATTGTTGAACACGCATAGTACAACTGGGTATAAACACTCTTTCAGTAAATACATGTAGAAATGTTTTTATATGTTACTAAATAAATAGGTATGAACTGAACGGAAACGGTAGTACAAAGGTGGCTTTATTTATCGGCTCGTCTCAGCACTTATACAAGCCGTCTCGTTCGCTCTTTACACAGATCCTATCAAGAAAATGTACACTATATTATTGGTTTTGTCATATAATATTTAAACAACAACAACAACCAAAACAGATTTGTTCGGATTGTGTGTATATACAAATATAGTGTACTTTTTTATATCTTAAGTGTTTGTACTGTATGGCTTATATGTATAGACATTTTTGTTGGTTTTGGCTGTACTGAGCTGATAATATAAATTGTTAATGTATGAGACGATGCATCACTGTGCTGAGTCGCGCCGATAATATTAATCGACCTTTAGAACATGTACGAACTAAAACGAAACGATAGTCTAAATATTTCTGTAGTACTTGTAAGCACAGTAACAGAGTTTTATTTGTATTATGGTCGATTTGAGGATAATTTATATTATCCGTTCCTTTCATTTCCTATGCGTGTCGTATCAGGCAAAAAAAAAACATTGTTACCTGTATTTTCTTTATGAGAATTTATTTTATCCGTTCCTACACGTACCGACACAGACAAATATTGTTGAAAAGAATGTATAAATTGATTATGTGTGACGGATAGTATAAATTTGTAGATAAAGAGGAAAGAAACAAGAAATGAGTTTGTAGATAAAGAGGAAAGAAACGAGGCAAGAAACGTAATTCCAGAAAGCAACTGTATATTAGCTGATATAGAGCTTACGGAACATGTATGAACTGAAACAAAACGATAGTATAAATGTACCTTTAAGTTAATGGAAATCCATTTCGGTTCGTGAGAAAACAATGCTTAAAAAAATGCTCTTTTAAATTTCTCTTTTCATGAATGCTAGTGTTCATTGAGACAAAGCAATGTTTTTTATTTAAACAAAATGCATTTTTTTTAATTTTTAGAAGGCATACGGGTCGATTTATCGTACAATAAGTTATTAATAAGGTACTATTTCCTTATGTTAAAATCAAATACATATTTGTACTTCAAGGTGTAAGAACAGGATGGTACATATGATTGGATGGTAAATCGTAACCTTTTTGGGGACCAAACTGTATACTTTTATGACCAACCGTATCGTGTGTGACCCGATAAATTGATGAGCCAACACAACTGATCAAAGCGGCTAGAAGTACAGTTATACAACGCATTAACATCACAACGAACGATACGATTGCGTCGTGATACAAGTTGCATCACACAAGATGTACTTTTTATTCAATCGATCGAATCAACTAAAGTCAAACTTCTATTGTATGAAAGATCGCACCACCTGTTGGTTTTACTTTCGATTTTCACGCACACTTGGTTGTGCTATAACTCGTTTTGGCTTCAATTTATAGAATTTGTATTTGGAAATGTAGTAAAACAATTGTTTTATTTAATATAAAATAATTTATTTTTGTAATTACTATTAGTAATCAAAATCTAAAAATTACAATACAAACTTTACAAGTTAGCAGAAACCAGCCGTTATTGATTATATCAACACATTTTTGTCTTATTCATAGAATAGGAAATTTAAAACGTGTCTCGCCACTTATTGGACATTTGGTTAGACTAAATGGGTGCAAGTGTTCTTTTGGATTCATTTCTGTCCAGCAATATTCTTGTAATGAATTACCTGTAACATACCATTTGTACTTCTTATCAAATCTTTCAACTTTAATTTTTTCCAGAAATAAAATTACTTTCGCTCCATGAATAATAATTTTATATATTTTTAGGACGAACGAAAGTGGTTGCTGCGATTTTATAAAATAACTATTTTTATAGGTAGTTCCCTTATATTCAATATGATCTGCAAGAATTATATCTCTGATGTTCAAACGCATTTCACTGATCAATTTACCATATGTTGAAGAGTTAAAGTCATTTGGAGATTTACTACGTTTTATAATTGATACATCGTTTTCCATATAGGTATCAGTCAACATATTATAAGCGAATCGAACAGCACATTTTTTGGCAATTGTCAGCGGTAAATTTCTTCTCGATGAAATAGCGTTCGTATAATATTTTATTTCTCGATGTTTAGACTCAAAACGCATGCACCACATTGATTTTAATGGTCCAGATTTTAATATTATGGTGGGGTAGTGTAACATTAAGTGATGCTTAGGTTTAAGATTTTCTTTAAAACAGTTTATATAAAGTTGATGGTGATTTTTGATTTTTTCTTTAAGACAGTGAATGTCATAACTGGAAAAGCTTTCTCTAAAAACTAATTCAACCAAGTCTTCTAATGTAGTTATATATTCTATTAATGGGTCTGATGGTGGAATTAGATCGCCAACATAAAACAGAAAGAATTCTAATAAACAAAGCGTTTCCCTCGCAGTTAAATGGAGTTTTTTTTGCTTAATATGTTCTAATTTGATAGTTCCGGGTTGGTTCGATATTTGTATTACCCCATATTCAAAATTTTTGATTCGATAATTCAAAGTATCTATTGTGAACAAATATTTTTCGATTATGAATGAATACAGACAGTTAATTATACCAAATTTGATGACGCCCTCCATCATGTCATGCATAATGTCAACAGAAAAATTTTCGGTTACATGAAATGTATTCAAATTATTTAAAATGGATTGTTTTTTTACTCCTGTCTCTTTAAATGTATCTAAATTATGGTTTGACATTAGACAATTGTATCCTTCCCGATCACGTACAATACTTTTATTCTCCTCGGCGCTGACATATGTTACTTCTTTTTTCATAAGACAAAGTCTGCAGAAGAAATTATGTGAAAATGATTGTGAGAATCCAAGAATAGAATTCAATCCAAGGTTGTCGCCAATCACCAGACCAAGCGCGAAGTAAACTTTTGTGGTACCGTTTTCTGTATCGATGTCAATACCTTTATTCTCGAGAAGATCAAATTCGTCTACTAAAGGAGCCAGTGCTTCGTTGTAACTAAAAGTTTTTAAAATTTTAGATTTTAAAAGCATCGCTACGAATATATTGCATAATTTGGCACTTCCTTGGGGAACTGTTGGAAAACTAAAATAAAATGCAGCGATGGCTTGATTTCCCGAGCGACTTCCAAGGGGATTGTTTGTTTCAAAATCGTCGTAGAACAAAAATATCGGAATCACATTTTCCTTATTAATTTTGTTTAGTTTTTGTTGCCATAATTCACCTTGAACAAAATTAGTCAACACGGATTTGTTTTTAATTAAATTTCTCCCGTTTTTAAGTGTGCTTTCTAATAAATTTTTTTTTCCAAAAAATTGTTTTATTTGATACGAGATTGGCATTAAAACTCCTTCACTAGTGATTTCTTTTAACGCCAGTTTCCCCTTTTCGATTTTCTCACCAATTCGATTATTGACCACGAATTTTTTTGGCCGACAATAAACGCCTCTTTCTGATAATTCTTTGAGTAGTAAATACTCCGAACGTATTTTGAAAAAGGGGTTATCACACAGATTCAACAATGTTTCCACATTATTATTACGTGTACTACCAGAGCAATGGCTCGTGCAGGTTCGAATGCTGGCCACTAGGATGCTTACAAGTTCTTGTACCTCCTCTATTATGAGAAGACTGGTTGACGTAGGTAGTGCTTGGATACTGTATAATTTTGACACAAACTTTAAGGCCGACTGATCGATAATTATTTTTAATTTTTTTAGTTCGTCCTCATAAGAGTTGGAATTTATTACGTTCTGCTTGTTTGATTCCTTGTAGTCAATGAGGTTAGGGATTTCATTTCCATCTATATTTGCATAAACACAAAATGAGTATATTGAAACCAATAAAATTACAGTCTAATACTACATACCATTTCTGCGAGCACCCTGTTCTGTAATGAGGATAGTTGCAGTTTTGTGTGAATCTGAAACAGTTGCCTGATTGGATTCAATCCTATGAGAATTTGTCAAATGTTTTTTGAATCTATTCCATTGAGCAAATTTCTGAAAACATTGATTTTGTCCACAAATTAACATTTCTCCAGCACCAGCAACCCATCCGTGCAAATATTTTAAATGTTTACAAAGTAGATCAATTGATTGAAAATATTCTGAACACTTAAAACAATTCAACATTTTGATATACATATTACGAGTATAGTTTGTATACAAATAACTTAATATTTTGACAGTTCTTCAAAATTAAAATTATTCAATTTAAGCAAAAATTCTTGTCACAAACAAATTGTTTATGTATAACTAATTGTTTATGTAAAACTTTAAAAAGTTTGGACATAAAACATAAAAATTATTTTGAATTAAAAATAGTTCGAGTTTTCGATAAACAAAAAAATAATGCTCTGTCATAAAATAATTTGGTTTGCTTCAAGTCCAAGAGTAAAGATTCCAACAAATATTGTTTATTATAAAACCCGCCAACTACTCCCAATTTCATTAATTTTGGATTTGATATCAAACACGATGGATGTATGTTTTTAAACACTTGTTGATTAAAATAAAGAAAAAATGATTCATAACAAATAATTCTATCTGATTTGGTTTCAAAATTTATCAAATTTTAATAGTAAATTATTCTTTTTTTCTGTGTAACAACAATTTATGAGTTAAGTCAAGATCTGGTGCAAATTTGGAAGCAAATTGATAAAGATCAAAGTAGACGTTTAGTTTTGAGATTAAGCCGCCGCTTAAAGCTGTAATTCATAGTACAGAGAGTAATACATGCTTATTGACTATCGACAATTAAAAAATATTACTGTTATTTTGTATTCAAAAAATCTTTGTTTTCCTAACAACGACTGCTTTTGTAAAATGGACCAAAATAATTTTTGATTCTTATAATGTATCGGCATTGGTCTAATACAACGCCTAAATCGTAATTAGAATTGAATATTTCTTTTTATTTTAAAGCTATAGTGAAAATAACTTTGGTGCATTAATTTGGCCGGCCAGTGTATAACTTTTTAATTTTAAAAGCCAAACAAATGGCCTAGTCTAAGTTGATCGTGACTTGTGAATCAAACGATTGTGTTTTTATTTTTCTTAAGAATTTATTTTCCATTAAAAATCAGTATTTTGATTATTTGTGAATTGTGTGACAGATTGTACATAGTAGCCGAAACAACATCCATCTGCCTTAGTCATCTAATTAGAACTTAAAAACTTTAACGAAACCGATTTTTTTTAAATTTTTTTTGACAAGTGATAAATTAAAAATTTAAGGATTCGCTGAAGCTAATAATTTGCACATTTCGTTTTCATTCAAACTTTCCTTACGATTTGTGTGCAAAAGACGAGATTCTCGATTCAAAATTAAATGATTTAATTTTATATTTATTTGTGTTATTTGTTTTTTTTTTGTGAATTGTGAGAAAATTAGTTGTTGTAATAGTTTGTGATTAAATAATTAATTATGTTTATAATTTGGGATTTTCGTTAGATTTAGTTTTGTATTTTTCATTCGGATCATTCGGATTCTGATTACATTTTTAGTTGCTAAATTTAGTTGATCACTAATCGTGTAGCGTTTAATAATTAGCTCAGATTTATTATTACTATTTTTTTTAAATAAGTTCGGTTACAGGATAATATTTTCTAAGTAGTTTTTTTGTTATGTTAATCTTTCTTGTTGTGTATTATATCGGGTGAGAAAAAAGTATGGAAATGCGAATGACTAGAAACCTCACGGAGTTCGGTCAAAAAAAAATTACGAAGGTTAAATCTTAAATAATTTTCAACAAGGAATTCAATGGTGACCTTGGTTGTGACCTTGAACCTCATCTTCAAAGTTATTTTGAGGTCAAGGTCATTTTTTAAATGTAAACCGCTATTTTTGACATCGGATTCGAAAAGAGTGGGAAATTTTACGTTCAAGCATGTATTTTTCATGGCCTCCAAAGGTCACCTGAAAGAATATACAATTGGTCAAAATATATAATTGATCAAACATATTTTATTACAAATTGGAGTCTTTTAATGCTAAAATTACAAAGGTATTGAAAGCAATTGGCTTATTGTTTTATTTTAAATACATTTGTGACCCAATTTCTTTAAAAAGAAATTTACCTGTAATTTAGGGGGAAAATCTAAAAAATGCCAAAATATTCAAAGTGCCCTATTTGGAACTTAAAGGCGTGGAAGTAGTGGATTAAAGTAAATACTTTTTTAGTGTTTTTTTTTGTACTTTATTGTTTTATGTAACTTTAATCGTTAATATTATGGCGGTACATCCCCACAAGTGCTGTGCAAAGACATTGGTTAAACAATTAGTTTATTTTTACGCCTATCATCATAGACCGTAGAGGGGATCATGGACAAGCAACCGGCAAACGAATATCATCCAGCTTAGTAAGAAGAAGACTAATTAAAGCTGGCATGCGAGGACTTGAAACAGTCCAGAAGCCAGAGTTCGCAATACGAGTTAAACAAAAACAGTCAAAAACAATTTGTGTGGGCCTAGGAGCATACTTCTTGGACTCAAGAGATGTGGAATTACTTGGTTTTCTCTGATGAATCCAAATTCAAGCTTCATGTTTGAGATTGTAGAATCCTCCACGAAGAAAACCTCAAAACAGAGGCTTAGCAACGAATGTCTTTTAAGACTGCCACCGAAAACTAGAAGAGCTGTGGTTTGGAAGTTTTTTGGAGAATAAACAGGTCGAATGTGTTTCTTTAGTTCCATTAGCATAGCAGTTATTTATCTGCAAGTCCTACATATAGAATTTGAGACCTTTGTATTAGAGCTTTTCGAAAATACTTTCAAATGTATTTTTCAACTCCAAGCAATACTACCAAAGATGTGATTAACTACCATATATTAATTTTGAATTATATTTATAATAAAATGTACTTTCAGATAAACAACAATAATTCATTAAAACCTTAGTTTTTTTCTTATCTCTTCATTTAAACGTAAAAATATAAAGGGCTGAAACCTGTTGAGGTGGTCAGAACTTCGGTCTTGATTAATTCAACTCCCACATTAATCCCGAAATGAATCACTTAAGTCAATCTTCAGCTCAGCCTTCAACTCAATATATAAATCAACCTCCATCTCAATCGCAAGATAATTCTAACCGCAATCACCAAATTAACCGCCATCCAAACCCTCAAATCAATCATGAAATCAACCCCAAATCAACTTTCAAATTAACCCTTAAACTAACTCCCAATCAACTCTTAAATAATTCCCCAACCGAACAACTTACTTAACCACAATGCAGGCTAACTAAACCCTAACTAAACTTAAGCTTAACTTAGCTCGAACCAAATCTCAACCCTCTGCTCAACTCTTGCCGTCATACCAACATACCATTATAACATCATACCATCATACCATCATACCATCATACCATCATACCACCATACCATCATACCATCATACCGTCACCACCATCATACCACCTTCACCATTACCATCACACAATTCTTATATACAAACCACCATACCATTATACCATCGTAATACCTTCGGGTTGGATGCGAAATCTTCTGTTCCAAAATCTTGTTTTTTATAATTTCTGGAAAATGGGGATTTCGGTTACGAATTGAAAATAACCAAAAATACAAATTCTGGAAAATAGGAAGTTTACTTCGAAGGACGTAGGAGCCGGGATCAGCAAACATGTCGCACTGCGTGCCGTAGGAGTGGATTATATAGAATCTATTAATGACACATATTAGTGATACGTGGCCAACACCTAATTTAACTTAGAATTGTAGATGCTAACGGCTTCGGTAACTCTCACGGGCACGCGTGAGGTCGTTCTGCCCCCTTCCCCGCTTAGCCCTCCGATGGGTTTTTTTGCGAATTTAATATTTAATAAATAAGTATAAATAAAAACAAGATTTTGGAAAATAAAATTTCGTGCCGCTCCCATACCTTCATACCACCATACCGTCATCAAAAATCGACTCAATTTTTGAAGTTTTAGAAATTCCTCACTAGTGACTCCTCCTCTCAAGGAGGAGGTAAATGTTTGAGATATTAACATTCACCTTTCTTAAGTCTTAAACAATATTTGTATAAAGTTTGGTTAAAATCATTTGTTTAAATATCACACATACATATATACCGTACATATATATAAACACTCATTTTTAAATACAGTGAAACCTCACTTCAACAGACACTCAATTCAGCGGAAATCTCATTCAACGGACAAACTTTTAAGTCCCATGCAACTGAACTTTTCCAATGAAAACCTCCATTAGATGAGCTGACACTTTATTAGAGGGGACAAGGACAGATATTTCTGCGATGATACAGGTTTTACGAGTATAATTCAAATTGAAACTTTACCACTTTAATTTGTTCCTTATATATCTATTGAAACTTTACCACTTTAATTGGTTCCATTTATTTTTATGTTCCTTTTATATAAATTATATGTATGGCCAATTTGGGTGGAACTTTACAATTTCTTAGCCGGTTTTAGTGAAATTTGATATCCATGATTAAAATTCGATTCATAGTAATCAATCGATTCATAAATGATTTTTGGATAAAATTCTAGAATATGGCCACGAAAAATAAATCAATGAAACTTGAGATGCGCGTTGGAAATGGAATTCTAAATTGAGATGATCAGATGTCAAATTTCACCCATATCCGTTAAAAAATTGCCAAGTTGCGTCCTAATTGGACATATTCCAGTTATTAATTTAAAAATCATTTTAGAATCTCATTTATAACACATATGTCAAATTTTATCATAATCGGTTAAGGAACAGTCAAGTTCCATCTTACCTGGCCATATTCCAGAGCTTTATCCAAAAAAGATTTTAGAATCCCATTTCCATCACCCACATCAAATTTCATCATAATCGGTTAAGAAATAACCAAGTTTCGTCATTATTAGCCATATTCCAGAACTTTATCCAAAAACCATTTTAGAATCCCATTTCCAACGCACATGTCAAATTTCATCCCATTCAGTTCCATCCTTCTTGGCCATATTCCAGAACTTCGTCTAAAAATCATTTGAATATCCCATTTCCATTGGAAATGCTTGATTTCATCAAAATCGGATAAGATATAGAATCCCATTAAAATTTTTATAAAAAAATCACAAATCTTAGTTTAACGGACAACGTTTTTGGTCCTGTCGATTACCGTTGTAGTGAGGTCTCTCTCTCTCTCTCTCTCTCTCTCTATATATATATATATATATATATATATATATATATATATATATATATATATATATATATATATATATATATATATATATATATATATATATAGATTGCTCAACTGCTCACTAAACCCTAATCCAACACCAACTAAACCGCATCTTAACCCTAGTTCAACTCGCAAACGGAACCCAACTTAACCCTCAACTAAACCGCAAACTTTACGCCAAACTAACTCCTCAAACCAGTATACATAAAAAATTGGTCAACAACTCACTATATCCTATCCAGCTCCAACTTTAACTCAACTCGCAAATTGATCCCTAACTTAATTTTCAAATCAACCCCTATGACCTCCATCAATGACCCCTAACTTAACCTTCAAATCAACTCCAAATTCAATGCCCAATTCAATAATCAAACTCAAATTAAATAATCAAAGTAAATATTTTTATATCCAACCCCAACTCAACTCCAATTCAACTTGAACTCAACCGAAAATTTCACTCCTAACTTAACATTCAAATCAAACCCAAACTCAATACCAAACTCAATATTCAAACCAGCTTATATTTAAAATTGGTAAATATTTCTAAACCAGGTATTTTGGGTCAATTCGCATGACAGGTACCCGACCCTCTTGACGCACATGTTCCAAAAGCTTGTCAAATCTCAAGCTAGACCATAGGAACAGATTGGCAAAAAAAAATTCTAAATCGAACAATCCGTTCTCGAGATACGATGGGTACAGCTACAGACATACAGACTTCCAGACATCCAGACATCTAATAAAGACATCCAGACAGACGGACGGACATTATTTTAGTTTTGCTTTTTTATACTCAGGGACTTTCAAAACGTCGAGAAAATTGGTTTTGGACCAACCAAATTTTTGATCATTTTTTACAGGATTTCAATACTTTGGTCTTTTTAGACAGAAGTAAAAGTCCTCTACAAAAAAAAATATCGATGTGTTGGACTGACCCCCGTAAAGCCCAGACCTAAACCCAATAGAAAATATTTGGTTTAAAATGAAACTAGACATAGCAAGAAAGCGCCCAGAATCAATTCAACCTGTAAAAAGTTTGTTGATAAACATCAAGGAATACATAACTACTGAGACTTTGAAAAATTCATAAAACTCAAAGAATCGGAGGTGTACCGCCGTAATAAAAGCAAACAGCGGGCAAACAAAATATTAATAATAAAGATAGAATTTCTATAACAGATCTTAAAGGAAATTTATTCAAGTTTTTAAAACTGCCCAAAAATTTACTGTGCGATCATTGGTTGCTGAGATTCAAAGTTTTTCATTCAAATATAGATATCTCAGCAATAATTTGACGTATAGAGACCAAATAAAAACCAAATTGAAGCTAACTTAACAAGCTAACTGAGCGATGTGTTGGTTTAACTAAAAAATTACTCACAAGCCCGTGGGTCATATATGAAAATACTAGAAAATGTTTGTCTCGCCCTATTTCTTATGATTGCGCGATAACCGTGGCTCACGAAAATTGTCCGCTAAAAAATCTCGAAACTAGAGACTTGAAGCTTTAAAAAGCTTGTTTTCCATCTCTGTTCGACGGTTTTCCACAAAGATACAGCTCTTCTAAAAACACTAAAATAATTGAAAAAATTGTTGTTCACTTAAATTTTGTAGTTGTATATATGTATATATACGAGTACGAGTATATGGTGAAAAATACGTGAAATCACAAATTCACTATATGGAGCCATAAGTCATGTTTTAATTTTATGGTTTTTATGTCTTGAATGTGTAGCCTTGATTAAAACAAAAATTTTGAAATACTTTGTTTTGTTGTTGTTGTTGTTGTTGTTGTTGTTGTTGAAGATACAAGGTGTCAAATTTTGAGAAAAATGATAATCATGATGTTGTATATATGGCAATAAAAAGAAAACTAATTATCCGATAATTATAATTTTGGGCTTATTTTAAAGGTAAGTTAATAGTGATTAATAAAAAAATATAAAAATAGTATTTTGTTTAATTTCTTCTTCTTTAAATTTCCCGCCAAAATGTTCTTTTTCAATTTTCTCAAAAACAAATTTTTATTTTTTATTTTTTTTTATTTTAAAGAATTCGACAATTAATATTTTACAACATATCAAAAAACTGGAACTCCGTTATTTTTTGTATTCTTGCAAAATACGTTTTAGTAAGAGCATTATTTCATTTTTATATGGAAAAACTATATTTGAATAGATATTTCTCAGTGTTTTGGAATTGTTTACAGAAAAGATAGTTTGAAAGAGAATATTGTTGATATAAAAAACAGTTAAAATTTAACTTTTTGATTAGTTGACATTGTCATTGGTAAACAACATTTACCTAAGGAGCAACATTTTTTAAAATTTGAAAAAACAGTGTGTTTAAGTGAGTGTAAGTTAAAGTGAGTGATAAATAAGTACTAGTGCATTAAATTTGATAATGGATACATTTTCATTTCCAAAGTGTTGTAAACCATATCGCGACTCTACAGTGGGTTTCTACCGACAGATGCAATTTGGAAACTTTCTCACAACCGTTAGATGTATTTCTGGGTTATTTCATAAATAAGATGAAGAATCTGTTGCCTCATTGCTTCATTTCACTACAGCAGTCCAGCTTCTCAAAAAATAAAAAACTGGCGCTGAAGCCTACGGAGGTGATAGTTTTATGTGTTTTTGCAGAAAATTATGCATTTATAATGCAAAATGCCGCACAAGGATTTCGTTGGAATAATAAACAAGCGACTATTCATCCATTTGTAATTTACCAAAATTTAGAAGGCAAATTACATCACCACACGTTCGTTATAATATCGGATTGTCTTCACCACGATACTGTAGCGGTTCACTTATTCATTGGAAAATTGATGCACTTCTTGAAAACTAAAATATCCAGTTTATCTAAAATTTATTATATTACCGATGGTGCAGTCACGCATTATAAAAATAAGAAAAATTTTAAGAACATCCTAAAACACAAAGACGATTTTCGAGTTGACTGTGAATGGCATTTTCATGCAACAGCTCATGGAAAAGGTCCATGTGATGGAGTAGGGGGTACCATCAAAAGAATGGCATCCAGAACTAGTCTAACAATGGAATACGGCAGTACAATAACCAATGCAGATGAATTATTTAAATGGGCTAAAACGTTGAAGACAGATATCAACTTTGGATTTTGTTCAGACGGAGAACATAAATCCAAGCAAATCAAACTTGCAACTAGGTTTGAAAATTTAAAAACAGTAAAAGGAACTCACGGTTTTCACGCAGTCATTCCAACAGAAGATGGCTTTTTGAATTGTAAAAAATATTCTAATTCTGACGATTATCTTAAATTTAAATTGTGATTTTTAATATGAATAAGATCTAATTTTAAGCAATAAAGTAAAATTATCTTTGGGGTTAAAATTTTAAATATACAGTGCTGGTAAAAAAAAATTGGGCAAACAAATTTATTGCAAATTGGAGTCTTTTTTTGCTAAAATCACAAAACTTTTGAAAGCAATTGGTTTATTGTTTCATTTTAAATACATGTATGACGTAATTTTTTGAAAAAAAAAAAAATTGACCTGCAATTTAGGGACAAAGCACCGAAAAATGCCAAAATATTCAAAATACGTTTGATTGGAGTTAAAGTAATGTTGTTACGACTGGCATGCGTCTCCACTGAGGCAGAGGAATTTGGTTCTTGCGAGAATTCCAAACGCGCATATACTTTGAAATTTTTTCTTTAATTATAAAATACCATGACCACCATGGTGTTTATATTTATGCTCGATGATGTTGTGATTTCCAAATTTAAAGTTAATGTTCCCTCCGATTGTTATGTAAACATATTTTAAAATTATTTTTTTTTGCATTTACTTGTTTTCCATATTGTCATGTACAGGCATAGATATTTCTTGCGAGTTGGTGTGTGTACATGTGTTGTGTAGTGTGGGATGGAGTGTTTACGATGCTACAATGTTCAGTATCGAATATTCCATTTTTTTTTTTTTCTTTTGATATCATTGGCGTGGATTGACGCGTGATATTTGCTCTGTGTGGGGAAGGCCGATCGGTGTATCGGACATGAAGCCGAGCCGGCCGTGCAACTGGATATATACAGGTGTTCGTCGTCGTTGTTGGTCTCATTCGCTGTATGTGTGTACATAACAAGAAAAAAAGACATAAACATGAATAAAGATTTTGCAATAATAAAAAAAAGAGGAAATAAATGAAACCAATGTATATGTGCACAGATACAGCGAGCGGGACAAACAACGATGCGAAGGGAGAAATAAGAGGGGGAAAAGTCTTCTGAGTTTTTTTGTATTTGATGAAAAATATTTTTTAGATAAGTTTTTTTGTTTGGTTTTGAATTCGGTTCAAGACAGTCGAGTCTTGGTTTTTGGTATATAAAAAAAAAAGATTACATAAACTAATGGTCATAAAATTCGATTGTGTTTTTTTAATAAAAATAAATAAATCAAATAAAAAAAAAAAAAACAGTTTTGCTATATAGTGCTTAAGAAAATGTATTATTTTTTTTCTATTGTTATAAAAATTACATAACAATTAATTAAAAAAAAAAAATAGATATAAATAAATAAATAACAATAAAACAATAAGAATAAAACTAGACCATAATGTTCACAGGTCAACATATTTGATTTGAGGAAAATTTTTTTTTGCTTATTAAGAGACAGATAATCTATGTCTATAGTGTGTAAAACAATAAATAAATAAAACAAAATAAAATTGTTGTGTCAGAATTTCAAAATTATGTTCTGATTTCATTTAATATTGGTTATTTTTTTTTCCTTTGTTTTACTGACGAATATTTATTTACGATAGATTAAAATTATTGGAAAGTGTGTTGTGCCGAAACTGTGTTGTTGTTTTTTTTTTTTGCACAGTTTGCTTTTGAAATTACCATTGATTTCGTTGGTGTTATAGCCCCAATTCTGGCAATCAAGTGAGTGCGTTTGGATCGGACGGATCTACATACGATAATATTCCCGCCCGTGGGGGCAAGGCATTTCTTTTGAGGGGGATGGAGACGGTCACTCCGAAACGATCACTCCCAGCTTATTATTTCCTTTTGCCGCTGAGGCCGTGGCAGTGTAATTGCCATTTGCCCCTCTAATTTTGTTCATCATGCGGTTATTCAAGCATGAGAAATATGTCTGAGAATCCCCACGCCGCACCGTGAGCTCTAGCCAGCTACTATACCGCATCAGACCGCTATTCTCATGTCTGTTAACGTAATCCCTTTTGGGATTCGTTACAGTGGCGCCCAAACATCTTACGGCTAATTAACTTCAATTTTCGTCTTTTCAGGTTTCAATTTTTTTATTAACTTGTTGTGAGCATTACGTACAAAGTCCAACGCTTGCGTTGTTTGATCTGTACGGATGCTCACATCAATGTTTCCCTTGTCCGGTTGGCATCCGCATCTGTATTGTAACCAGCGTGAGCTGTTTGATTACATACAGTTGTGAGTGTCAATCCCTATTCTCAGTTCATCGGTTGAGTGGGTCTACCATTTCCGCCATGTGGCGTTAGATTGTGGTTAGACTCATTCTTCCTTTGTTCTGAGTTTAGCTTTCTTCAATTTTTTATTTTTTCTATTTGCAGATCTACGCACCTTTAAGTATTTAACTTCAATTTTTTTCAATTAAATTTATTTTGTTCCAACTACCTTCATGGGGAGCGATCCAAGCGAGTTCTGACTTCGAGTCATTCGACCTCGCTGGATCGTTTGCCATATTGGTTCCGTGTGCCATGAGCATTGAGATCGCGAACTTGTTGTTTCCACCAATGTGGTGTTGATTGGACAGTTCGTGGTCTCATTGGTCAATGGCACATCCTTAGTTCATTCTTTTTGTAAATTTTCTTATTTTTATCTTCTTTAATTAAAAATTACTGGACCTCAGCGGTTTTATTATTATATTTAGCAGTACCCCGCGTCTCATGGTGGAGCTCTAAGAGTGCGGCTGTGAGGCCAACGGGGGAGGAGACTAACCATTTTCTTATTATTACTTATTATTATTTTACCACCGGCCCAACGCATGGCCGCACCAAACATTATTCGATCAACTTCCTTTTACTTTTCTTTATTTACTTTCACTTTTCACTATTTGGTGAAAATTTATATTTTTATTATTGCTTTCTTTTCTTTTTATGGTTTAGTGGAGCGGCTAAATAAAAATTTTTTTATCTGATTTATTTATACATTTGTTACTTTCTTTTATTACTTTTAATTTTTTTTTGGGATTTACATTTTTTGGAAGGATTGATTAAAATAAATGAATTCAGATCGATCTCCGTGGAATCGGCCTTGAAGTGCAGTGGTCAGTTCAGTGTTTGAGTTGAGCGGTAGTTCCAATTTGACGCGAGTGAGTCCATGGGACAGTAATACAATTCTCGTAGCTCCTCACATTGCGCCATTTGTTCACTTGTCTCGGCACCGTATCTACTGGGTGATCGTAATTTTGATGTAATACATTTTTTTGTTCTTTTTTTTTCCAAATAATTTTTTTGTTGTTAACTTTAATTAATAATTTTTTTTTTCTCCTTTTTCTTCATTTTTTCTTATTGGTATGGGTATTATGGTCTTTGACCTTTACTTTAATTAAATTTAATTGATTATTTTTTTTGTAAATTTTTTTATTTTTATTTTTATTATTTTTTTTAATATAATAAATATTGCATAAATATTAATCGCGGTATTTCGAATTTCAATATATATTATACATAATTTTTCTTAATAAATATTATCTGCGTATAGTTGATTTGTTTTGGTTGTTGGAAATTTTTTTTATTACTTTATTTAGTTTCTTTAATAATTATATATTATCTACTTTAAATTTCATTGTTTAACCTTTCATAAGTCGTGAATTATTAATTTTAGACACTTGTCTTTTACATTAAACGTATCCTGTGGTATCATTTATCAAATTTGTTTACTTTTATTTTGGTTATAGGTGATTGAAATTTTGTTACTTAATTTTATTCAATCTTTATTTTTTTTTCATAGTATACAGTTAAGTGGGAAAAAAAAAAAAAAAAAATATGAGTTTTTATGATATGGATATATCTCTTTTAAAGACAGATGAGCTCGGTGTTGAGTTTTTGGTCCGTGCAATTCCGCCAGAATCTGATGGAGCTTTGGATCGTTTGAAAGAGCTGTTGGCAGCTGAGGTAGCTGGTACGGCTGTAGCTCCGGGCAAAATGCATCCAAGAGCCAGACAAAATCCGGAAGCTGAAGTTACTGCATGCCAGTCAAAATTGCAGAGTCTTCAAGAAGCTTTCATTAGCCTTCAAGACGTGTTGGTTGAAAAAGAGGTAGATTCCGTTAGGGGTCTAAAACCCGATTATTACATGTCCAGGGACGTCTTAATCATGCGACTAGATCTCCAACGTATGGTAGCCAAGCGCAAATCCTATTAGAAAATAGTGGGAATTTATTAAAAGCATTAAATAAATGTTTGTCTGATACCTCGTCCTTAAATGATTCTATTGAAGCGGCAAAAATTAGTGGATGTGATAAACTGCCGGAAATGGAAGATCCAAGTCAACCAGGTCCTTCGGATCAACCATCTGAAATACCCTTTCTAATAAAGGGATCTAATGCAATTACTCCGTCGGTGGTAAATGTTCAACCAGTTGATCATACCGAGCTTATTAAATCATTGACAGCTCAAGTGCAGATGTTAGGCGCTCAAATGAAAGTTCAGCAGACTATACCTCCCTCTGTTGTTGCACTTACGTCGGTGAGTCCGGGGGTGAATATAAAGGTCAAAGATCCGGCCATAAGAACATCATCTGATCCAGTCATCAGTAATACTTCGAAAACTCAACAAGTGCAGTTCCAAAATCCTTCTGGTTCTCTCGGCGCTAAATTCGTACCAATTGACTTTCTTCAATTCGAGCATCCGCCAGTAGTTCCTGTCTCTAAAGAGCGTTCATCTCCGGAGCAGGCTACTCATCTTCAAAATAATAATTTGATAACACCTTCAGCTGATTTTCATAACAGTACGTTAAATACAGTCCCTAATCCCTATTTTTCTGGTAGTTCCAACTTTGATCGACGTTCTTTGTCACGGTGTGGAATTTCATATAATGGCTCTCCTACAGGCATTACGGTGGATCTGTTTTTATTTCAGCTAGATTCAGTAGTAGCTTCTAATAAAATATCGCCTGAAACTATATTACTGGAATTACATCTCATTTTAAAGGATGTGGCGTTGCAGTGGTATTGGACGTACCGTCGTCATAATCCTTTTGCCTCTTGGGATGATCTTCGGAAAGAGTTTCTAGAACGTTTTAAAGATCGGCGCACTCCTTATGAAATCCGCCGCATGGTGGAATCAAGGAAACAGATGGTGAATGAAACCTTTCTTGAGTATTATCACCACATGTGGAGCCTCTCTCTGCAGTGCCACACACCTTATCGTGACGATGAATTTATCCAACTCTTGATGAATAACATGAAGCCTGTCCTGCAATACCATCTTACAGATCGACATTTCTCTCACATTAATGAGTTAATCAAAAGCTGTACTGCTTGGGAAGACTCATTGAAGCGATTACGAGTTCCCACAGATCATTCCATCAACCCTAGGCGTGTCGTTAATGAAATTAATCTTGATGAGCCTAATGATAATGAATTTTCAGTACCTGATACTGAGTTGTCTTCCTCTGCTTTAACCACAGGTACGTCGATAACCGCCTATCATGTTCCATCTGGAGGGTTTCTTCCGTCATCCAAATCTGTTCAACCGATACCTACTGGTACGTCTGTAGCGGCCTATCGTGCTCCAATGGAAGTTCCTGCTTCAACGTCAAAACTGGATAGAGTACCTAATATTATTACTCAATCTGTTTCAAATCGTACAGTTGGGGGAGGCAACTATCCCATCTGTTTCAACTGTTCTGACATTGGTCACGTTTTTCAAGATTGTCCAATTCCTTCTATCGGTTACTTTTGTTACCGTTGTGGGTTAAAAGATGCCATCACACCTAAATGTCCTCGCTGTACGGGAAACCGAACCAGTGGTCCATGGAGATCGGGGACCCAGGGATCACAGACAACATCGACCCCTATTATCCAGAAGAAAGACTCTGGCAGCAACCCTCCTCAATAAATCTTTCAGCAGAGATCGAGACCAGATGGGAAGAGTCAGACGAACCAGTGAAAGTTCTCGTTGAGTCTTTTGATTCCGAATCATTGTCTGGATCTGGTTCGTTTGGTTCCGACCAAATGGTTTCTGATTCTCCTTTTATTTCTAATCATTCTTCCAATTCTTGTTTCAATAATAATTCTCAATTTTTAAAACCAGTTAAATCTTTCATTCGCAGTTTTAAGAAATTCAATCCCTTGCGTTTACTTCGCTCAAAAAAATATTGGGAGGAACGTCGGATCATGCGATCCTTCGTTGTCTCTTCAATACTCGGGTCTGAAACTGGTGATAAACGGCCTTATGCCGATATCCTTGTTAATGATGTTCCATACCGAGGTCTGTTAGACAGTGGAGCGAGTGGAAGTGTTTTGGGTTGTGGCTCTGATAAACTGCTGAATGACGTCAATTTTCAATTACATAAATTTCCTACCTCTATTCAAACTGCCAGTGGTCAATCTCAAAAAGTTATCGGATATCTGAATGCTCAGGTTCAGTTTAACTCTCAGTCACATAATATGCGGTTTTATCTCGTTCCATCTTTAGAACAATCTTTATATTTAGGCATCGATTTTTGGAATCAGTTCGGCATTACTCCTCAAATATCTGCGTTGAGTGAATTATCTGACTCCGCAGATCTAACTTCTATTCCTAAATTTCATCTACTCTCTCCAGAGGACAGCAATGCTCTCTCTACAGTAATAAATAAGTTTCCGTCAAGTGCTGAAGCAGGTCTTGGACGAACCACATTATTATCACATGTGATTGATGTTGGTGAATCCAAGCCTGTTAAGCAACGGTTCTATTCAGTTTCTCCAGCCAAACAAAAATTAATGTATGATGAGCTAGATCGCATGTTGTCTCTGGATGTGATCGAAGAGAGTCATAGTTCCTGGTGTTCTCCTATCACGATGGTGCAAAAGGCTAGTGGTCAAGTGCGCTTGTGTTTGGATGCCCGTGAGGTGAACAAGGTAACGGTTAGGGATGCGTATCCGCTTCCCCTTATCAATGGATTGTTGGGTCGATTGGATCAAACTCGTTATATTTCAACTATTGATCTAAAAGATGCCTTTTGGCAGATCCCTCTTGACCCACAATCCAGAGATAAGACGGCGTTTACTGTCCCTGGTCGTCCCGTGTACCACTTCAAGGTCATGCCCTTTGGGTTGTGTAATGCTCCCCAAACACTGTGCCGCCTTATGCATCGCGTGATTCCTTATCAATTGCACGACAAAGTCTTTGTTTATTTGGATGACCTGTTGGTTACTTCGTCTACTTTTGTCGAACATCTTGAACTTCTGGAATTAGTTGCATATTTACTTAGTAATGCTGGTTTAACGATAAACTTGGTGAAGAGCCAGTTTGTCTTGAAAGAGGTTAAATATTTGGGTTATTTGGTGGGTGATGGTTGTCTTCGAACCAACCCAGAAAAATGTAAGGCGATTTCTGAATTTCCGCGACCGAAAACAACCAAACAAATTCGTAGTTTTTTGGGTTTATGTGGGTGGTATAGGCGTTTTATTAAAAATTTCGCGTCGGTATCTGCTCCACTAACTGATTTGACGGGTAAGAAATCTAAATCTAAATGGAATCTTCACGCGGAGGAATCCTTTCAAACTCTTAAATTGGCCTTATCTTCTGCTCCTGTTCTAACTAATCCTGATTATGGGCGCCCCTTTTTTATACAATGCGACGCAAGTGCTGTGGGCGTGGGTAGTGTACTGTTTCAGCTTAATCCTGATGGCGCTGAACACCCCATTGAGTTTATCTCACACAAACTAAATGCTGCTCAACGCAATTATTCCGTAACCGAGCTTGAGTGTTACGCCGCAGTACTTAGCGTCCAAAAATTTCGGCCCTATATTGATGGATACCCGTTCACGATTTATACCGATCACGTTAGTCTCCGCTGGTTGATGTCCCAAAAAGATTTATCTGGTCGACTCGCCCGTTGGAGCTTAAAACTACAAGCATATAAGTTCGAAATCGGTTATCGTAAATGATCGGTGAATGTTGTGCCTGATGCACTTTCTAGAGCTTTCTATAGTGAGCCCACAGATGATTTAAATAAGGTTCAAATTACTTCAACTGATGAAACTGCTTCAGTTGGTGATCCATCTCAAATTGTTAATTCTGCTTCTTTTCAAGAAAATGTATCTAGTCTCAATTCATCAAGTGACAATTCGGTTCTACATATTGATCTTAACTCTTCAGCTTTTCAGGACGATGAATATGTGCAACAAATCAATCGAGTACAACAATTAAAAGATTGCGATCATAACTATAAAATTAGCGATAATAAACTCTTGATTTTACCTTCTTACGCTTCTCGTTATACGTCTACTGATTTGTCTGAATGGAAGTTGGTAGTTCCGCTGTCCTTGACTGCACAGTTAATTGGGCTAGCTCATTGTTCTCCTACTTCTGCTCATATGGGTATGAAGAAAACTATCGAAAGAATTCAACGACAATTTTACTGGTTTGGTATGACTAAACAAATTAAACTCTTCATCTCTAACTGTATTCAATGTAAGATGAATAAACCTGTTAATTTCTCTACTCAACCTATGATGGGATCTCAAACTGAATCTACCAGACCATTCGAAAAGCTGTTTGTTGATTTCCTCGGACCTTATCCTCGCTCTAAACGAGGGAATACCTGTATAGCAATTGTGTTGGATCACTATTCAAAGTTTGTCCTCGTAAAACCTTTGCGTGAAGCTTCTGCTTCCTCTTTGTGTAACTTTTTGGAAAATGATGTGTTTTTACTATTTTCAGTGCCTGCTGTGATTACTTCTGACAATGGCAAACAATTCTTATCTCACTTATTTCAAGATCTCTTAAAAAAATTTAATGTTAATCACATACGTACTCCTATTTACTCGCCTCAAAGCAACGCTTCTGAGAGAGTTAATCGGACGTTACTTTCTGGTATTAGATCTTATCTGGAGGATCATAAACATAACGAATGGGATTGTCACTTGTCGGAGATCACCGCGGCATTGAGAAATGTTAAACATGATGTCACGAATTTTTCTCCTCATTATTTGGTATTCGGACAACACATGTCATTGAACGGATCTGATTATGCTTTACGCAAATTGCTATCTTCATCAGATGATAATGAAATGCATGCATTGTCCAAATCCAATCGTCTCAATTTAATTCGTGATCAAGTAATTCATTATCTAAAAGTTGCGCATGAAAAATCTGCCTCTCGTTATAATTTACGAAGTAAAAATCGGAATTTTCTGCCTGATCAACCTGTTTTTGTTAGATCACATGCCCAGAGTAGTGCTCCTAATAAATTTTCAGCAAAGTTAGCCTCTAAATTCATTCCCGCTATTATTGTCAATAGAGTGGGTAATGTAGCTTATACCGTGAAAGATCTGAATGAGAAACCGTTCGGCACATACCATGCCAAAGATATTCGGATTTAACACTATTATTTGTTTATTATATGCCTGGCTTGAGACCTTGTCTCGGGTGTGGGTCGTTCCCACGTTTGTTACGACTGGCATGCGTCTCCACTGAGGCAGAGGAATTTGGTTCTTGCGAGAATTCCAAACGCGCATATACTTTGAAATTTTTTCTTTAATTATAAAATACCATGACCACCATGGTGTTTATATTTATGCTCGATGATGTTGTGATTTCCAAATTTAAAGTTAATGTTCCCTCCGATTGTTATGTAAACATATTTTAAAATTATTTTTTTTTGCATTTACTTGTTTTCCATATTGTCATGTACAGGCATAGATATTTCTTGCGAGTTGGTGTGTGTACATGTGTTGTGTAGTGTGAGATGGAGTGTTTACGATGCTACAATGTTCAGTCTCGAATATTCCATTTTTTTTTTTTCTTTTGATATCATTGGCGTGGATTGACGCGTGATATTTGCTCTGTGTGGGGAAGGCCGATCGGTGTATCGGACATGAAGCCGAGCCGGCCGTGCAACTGGATATATACAGGTGTTCGTCGTCGTTGTTGGTCTCATTCGCTGTATGTGTGTACATAACAAGAAAAAAAGACATAAACATGAATAAAGATTTTGCAATAATAAAAAAAAGAGGAAATAAATGAAACCAATGTATATGTGCACAGACACAGCGAGCGGGACAAACAACGATGCGAAGGGAGAAATAAGAGGGGGAAAAGTCTTCTGAGTTTTTTTGTATTTGATGAAAAATATTTTTTAGATAAGTTTTTTTGTTTGGTTTTGAATTCGGTTCAAGACAGTCGAGTCTTGGTTTTTGGTATATAAAAAAAAAAGATTACATAAACTAATGGTCATAAAATTCGATTGTGTTTTTTTAATAAAAATAAATAAATCAAATAAAAAAAAAAAAAACAGTTTTGCTATATAGTGCTTAAGAAAATGTATTATTTTTTTTCTATTGTTATAAAAATTACATAACAATTAATTAAAAAAAAAAAATAGATATAAATAAATAAATAACAATAAAACAATAAGAATAAAACTAGACCATAATGTTCACAGGTCAACATATTTGATTTGAGGAAAATTTTTTTTTGCTTATTAAGAGACAGATAATCTATGTCTATAGTGTGTAAAACAATAAATAAATAAAACAAAATAAAATTGTTGTGTCAGAATTTCAAAATTATGTTCTGATTTCATTTAATATTGGTTATTTTTTTTTCCTTTGTTTTACTGACGAATATTTATTTACGATAGATTAAAATTATTGGAAAGTGTGTTGTGCCGAAACTGTGTTGTTGTTTTTTTTTTTGCACAGTTTGCTTTTGAAATTACCATTGATTTCGTTGGTGTTATAGCCCCAATTCTGGCAATCAAGTGAGTGCGTTTGGATCGGACGGATCTACATACGATAATATTCCCGCCCGTGGGGGCAAGGCATTTCTTTTGAGGGGGATCCTGCGTCGGCGCTGTTTGCGGTGTGGTCGGTCGGCCATAAAAACATAAAAAAAAAAAGGTACGCTATCAGCGGAAATTAACCAACTGTAAATTTTTAATTGTAACAGTTGTTTTTTTCCTCCGCTTATTTTTCCTATATATTATATATTTATTTTGTGCGGTCATACTCGCGATTCGTGGTGGTACACCGATTTGGTGGAAATCCCACACAGAGCAATTACTCCGGCGATTTCTTCTTTTCTCCGTTGTTTGCGTAATTGCGTTTGGAGTTTTCGCGATTTTTCTTTGTGCTTCGCTTCAGTTCGGTTGTCCGTTTTGGGTGTGGTTCGACCACATAGCGGTTCATTTTCTTTTCAGGTACTTTTGTGTTATTTTCTTGATTTTAAACAGTGAATAGTGAAAGTAAAATTTTAACATAACGTAGAATCAGTTTTAACGTAATTTAACTTGCCTAATTTTCAATTTTTTCACTTTTACCGTAACAAAATTTTTTTTCTTTGAATTTCTAACTGTCGTGTGCTAAGCCGCATCATGTGCGCGTAAATAAATAATTGATCGGGTGATGTGAGGTGGGGTCATGCGAAGGGTCGGCCTTTTTCCACCGTTTTCTGTGCGTGCCGTTCGTTCCTCCAGGACAGGCTGTGCTGGAGGGCGGCACGCCACCTGAGTTGATCGCGTCGGGGTGACGGTCTCGTTCCGGGGGATTGTCGCTGGGATTGTCATGCGGGGGTCCCTCCTTCATAAACGGCATCGGTAGCCGTCGCGACTGGGAAACAGCATCCCAGTAGGCGGGCCGATGAGGGGAGGCCCGTGTGGCAGTCACGGCGGTAGTCGCCTGGGATGGAGACGGTCACTCCGAAACGATCACTCCCGGCTTATTATTTCCTTTTGCCGCTGAGGCCGTGGCAGTGTAATTGTTAATTTCCATTTGCCCCTCTAATTTTGTTCATCATGCGGTTATTCAAGCATGAGAAATATGTCTGAGAATCCCCACGCCGCACCGTGAGCTCTAGCCAGCTACTATACCGTATCAGACCGCTATTCTCATGTCTGTTAACGTAATCCCTTTTGGGATTCGTTACAATGTAATAAATTAAACACTTATTTTTTATTTTTTTTTTGTTTTTTATTGATTTATAGAAGTTCAAATTTTAATATTAATATTTTGTTGGACCGCCTTTTGCTTTTATTACAGCGATACACCTCCGATTCATTGAATTTGATAAATTTTTCAAAGTCGCAGGAGATATGGATTCCCAAATCATCATCAACAAACTTTTTAAAGCTTCAATCGATTCTGGGCGCTTCCTTGCTACTTCTAGCTTCATTATAGACCAAATATTTTCAATTGGATTTAAGTCTGGACTATACAGGGGCCAGCTCAACACATCGATACTTTTTTCTTCGAAGTACTTTTTTACCTTTAAATGAAGAGATAAGAAAAAAAACAAGTTTTTAACAAATTATTTATGTTTATCTGAAAGCCAATTTGTCTATCTACAATTCAAAATTATTAACTCACAATTTTGGCGGTATGGCACGGAGCGTTGTCCTGTTGAAAAATAAATTTGCAAGTCTCGCCAAAAAGCTTTAACGCAGAAGGCTCAAATTCGTTCTGAAGGACCTGCAGATAAACAGCTGCTGTAACGCTGGAACTAAGGAAGCACAATTGAACGGTTTCATTTCCATATACATATATATATACATATTTTTTAAATACTTTATATATACTTATATGTTGCAAAATTCCTTAACTCACAAATTCAATATAATGGAGCCGGAAGTCAAATCTAAATTTTATATACATACGTATATTGTCAAGATGGTATTTGTCCATTTTACACTTTTTTGCGGCTTTAATCACTTTAATACAAGGTAAACACAAAAACTTTCTATTTGTTATACTTTATTTCACTCGTAAGTAACAATTTAAACAAATTAAAATTTTTTTTTTATTAATTTTTTTTTTTATTTAAAAGTTTGTTACAAAATTTTAATTTGTTTAAATTGTTAATTACGAGTAAAATAAAATATAACAAATACAAAGTTTTTGTCTTTACCGTGCAAAATTTTATGTTGACTAAAAAAAATATTATGGAAGACGATTTTTTGTTGTTGTTGGGCGAGATACAGGGTGTCAAATATTTGAAAAATACGCTGAGGTGGTAATGCATTTGTGGCTGTCAAATAAAAAGTTGTTATTCGATAATTATGATAGAGGCCTCGTTTTATAGATAAAAGTATGAGGATTAAGAAAAAATATAAAAATTATATCATGTTGAAATTCTTCCCTGAAAAAATTTCCGCCAAAATTTTGTTTTCCAATTTTTTTGTACCTCATTTACTAATCTTACATATACCAAAAATCCAGGGATACATTTTTGTTTTTTTGTACAAAATTGGTTTAGGTGCGTTCGGATCACGCATTTTATATGAAAAAAATTTCATTGAGTGTTACTGTATAAGGTCACAAGTTTTCACATTGAAAATTATTTATAATATAAATTAAAATATTTTATATATATTTTATATTATATACATACGTATATTGTCAAGATGGTATTTGTCCATTTTACACTTTTTTGCGGCTTTTATCACTTTAATACAAGGTAAACACAAAAACTTTGTATTTGTTATACTTTATTTCACTCGTAAGTAACAATTTAAACAAATTAAAATTTTTTTTTTATTAATTTTTTTTTTTATTTAAAAGTTTGTTACAAAATTTTAATTTGTTTAAATTGTTAATTACGAGTAAAATAAAATATAACAAATACAAAGTTTTTGTCTTTACCGTGCAAAATTTTATGTTGACTAAAAAAAATATTATGGAAGACGATTTTTTGTTGTTGTTGGGAATACGAACCTACATAAGAAAATAATAAAATTTGAATTTTACGAAAAACATTACAAAATATATTTTTTACGAAATATTAACCTATATAAATATTAAAAGCCAAGGAATTTTATTGATAAAAATATTTTATTAAAGTTAAAAACAAAAATATGAGCCAAATAAATATTTCTGTGTACAAAAGCGAAAACCACATAAGTTCACTTAAGCGATTTTACTAGTTTTAGCTCATTTAATACAATTTTATGCCTGCATTACACTGTCCAATTTTTAAAGACACTTGTAAGTCTTAAATTTTGAAAGAAACACTAATCCAGTTTTTCCAAAAACCGATAATTCTCCGAAT
This sequence comes from Tipula vernalis, assembly GCA_958295665.1. Taxonomy (NCBI): domain Eukaryota; kingdom Metazoa; phylum Arthropoda; class Insecta; order Diptera; family Tipulidae; genus Tipula; species Tipula vernalis. The sequence goes on along the minus strand of OY282558.1, from coordinate 237,878,424 downwards.
TTGAATATTTTTTACATTTTAAAGAGCCATCCTCAATAGGAATGACTGCATGAAACCCATGCGTTCCTTTAAATATTTTCAGTTGCATGAATCTCTTGGAAAGCACCTTTTCTTTACATTTATATTCTGAATTTGGACAAAACTCAAACTCCATGTCTGTATTTAAGCTTTTAGCCCATGTGAATAACTCCTGCGCGTTGGTTATTACACCTTCGTATTCCTTGGAGAGGCTGGCTCTGGCTGCCATTCTCTTAATGGTGCCTCCCACTCCATCGCATGGTCCCTTGCCATGAGCAGCTGCGTGGAAGTGCCATTCATAATCGATTCCGAAATCATCTCCGTATTTGATGACATTCATAAAATCCTTTTTGTTTTTATAATGTGTTACTGCACCATCAGTTAATATTTTAGATATATTTTAAAATGGTGTCTTCATAAACTGGATCAACTTCTCGATGAATAAGTATACAGCAACAGTATCATGATGTAGACAATCAGATATTATAATATAGCTGAAGTGGCGTAGTTCTCCTTCTACATTCTTGTATATTACAAACGAAAAAAAAATGAATGAATTGTTGCTTGCTTATTATTCCAATGAAAACCCTGTGTTGCATTTTACATAGTAAATAAATATTTCTCGGCAAAATCACATGAAACAAGAACCTCCGTGTTCTTTAACTCCAATTTCTTTTGTTTGATGAAGCTAGATTGTTGAAGTGAAATATAGTAGTGTGGTATTAGTTGCATGAATGAACTAATTGTAACGAATTTGGATAGCCATTATTATTGATAGTACTTTTGAGGAGCCGAAAACTAATTTTTTTGAATAAGCTGACAGTATTTCTTTTATATGCTAATGGAAGATGAGAATGGAAATTTAGATATCTACCAGACCAAGTTGTTTTATGAAACCAATCCGTAGACAATGAACCATTTTCGTTACGTACAATAACAAGATCTAAAAAATCCAGCATGTGGTTATTCTCTAACTCTGCTGTAAATTTTTTATTTAAGTTAAAATTGTTGAATGCTGCAAATAAAATATCTATTTTATCTGTAGGAATGGCTGTGACTATATCATCAACGTAACGGTAATAAAAAACTGGTTTAAAGTTGAGAGAATTCATTATACTTTTTTCAACAAACTTCATAACTAACTCCGCAATAGCTGGTATGTCTTGTTCCATGGCTTCAATATTCTGAACTTTTTTCAGCTTAGTCTTAGAATTCTTTTTAATTTCGGACCATCTCTCATTAATTAAGGCTATTGCGAGTTTACTGTATGTGTTGGTAAAAAGAGATACCATATCCAACGAGAGGATTGTGTGATCTTGAGGTAAAACAATATTTTTAATTTTGTCCTTAAAGTCAACTGAATTTTTTACCGCTGTGGAAGATTTTCCAACAGTGTAGTTTAAAATTCGTGACACGAAGGCAGAAAGATGATATAAAGGAGTTCCGATCGAGCTTGCTATGGGTCGGTACGGAGCATTCACTTTGTGGATTTTTGGTAACCCATAAACTCTTGCTACAACACCATGAATACTTACTATTAATTTCGTTTCAGGATCCGGTATTCTACCTTCATTATGTCAAGTGGTTACCATAGAATTTAATTTCCTATTTATGGACGCTGTATTATCCTTACTGATTTCTTTGTAGACATCCCTATCTTAACTTAGTTTAATTTTATTTTATTACTTTCACATTATTCTTTTATTATCTTGTATTCCCCATTATTTTACCACTACCCTAAATTAAGAATATTATTGGCAACCACCATATATGTAAATAGATGTACAAATTTTTATTATCTTTAGTTAAAACTTAAAAGCGAAATATAAAGTATCTTTCTTCTAAGCTTATTATTGAAAGTTTTAAGTGGTTCAGTGAAATATCGAGGTCAAAAAACAAAATGGTTCATCCACAATGTTGTAGTCCTTTTAATTTAGAATATCACAAATATTTGACAAACAAATCTAGAGCTGTTAGTGCAAAATTAGTTGAACAAGCTCAAAAGTTTTTAAATCGTGCAATAACAAATGAAGAATTTGTAACAAATGCAGCATAAAATTGTACCGCTTAAATGAAGTTGTAGTTTTACTAAATCCAGTTGCATCATAATATTCAACACGGTCGTATAATACTCCAGGTCAATCGGAAAGAATATCACCGCCACAAGAATTTCTTCAAACAGCGTATCAAGATAGTTTCTCTGAATCGTTTGTTCAATTGGGTGGATCACCTTTCAAGAAGCACAGGCTCTCAGAACCAGCTTATGGTCATAAGCAACTAGAAAAATTGTAAAACTCACTTGTGAAAATGTTCTGAGTGTTCCTGTTCCCGTAATAACACAGATCAATGAAAATCATGCAGATTTTGATGAAGAAGGGGAACTTCTCAACAACAACGTGGAAGGCTTTAATCGTGAGGAAAAATACAAAAATCGCGTGTTTCTGCTCTCTTTAATACCTGAGCATTGGTCAGTGTCCAGAATTATGGAAAAGTTCTAGGCAACAAAACACATAGTAATAAAATCAAAGAATTTAATCCAAGAGTCAGGATACGGCAGCTTTCCCGGATCAAGAAAAAAGAGGTCGGGAATTTCTTCAGAAATAATTACCATAGTTGACGAATTCTACAGAAGTATAGATATCAGCCGACAGCGTCCTGGAACAAATAATTGCATAAGTGTTCGTGATGCTAATGGAGAGCGGATTCCAAAGCTGAAACTTCTTGTTCTGTGCAGTTTATTTGAGGCATATCAGCATTTTTTGGAAAAAAATCTAACTCAAAAGATTGTATTCCAAATGAATATACTCGTATATTAGCTGGAAGGGCCGGAACACATAATGAATGTTTGTGTATAATTCATCAAAACCACAATTTTTTATGTCCAGTTATTACAAAAATTTTACTTTCTGATCCTGTTATTAGGAATGACAGAGAGAGACAGAGAGAGAGAGAGAGCTGTTAAAATATTATCCTGTGAAAATTTGACGTGGGACTGCTTTAAAGAAAAAATGTGAAAACTGCAATATGCTTGTCGATAGTTTCCTTAAACAACTAAATCCGCTGCAGAAGCTGAGGAGGTGGATGACCTAACATACAGCTATTGGAAGCCTGAATATAATACGTACAAATTAGAAAAGATTACGTCTTTAATTTATGAAATTTTCAAAATTTTGTCAAAGTTAAAGTTTAATTTAGCACTCCGTAAGCACGGTTATATGACTAAAGAACAATCGTGTTACCTAAAACATAAAAAAAATTATCTGCAAGTTAGAGAATATGTTGTAATTTTAGATTTTTCGGAGAAATATAAATTTATAACACAAAATGAAATACAAACAGCGCATTATTACACAACACACAGCAAGCAACTTTATTTATAATCGTGGCGTACTACAAATTATCAACAGGTGAAATGAGCTTACTTTCCTATGCAGTAATATCGGAAGAGCAGACAAATGATCTAGTAGCTGTATATGAATTTCAAACTAACTTTATCAATTTTCTCGGATATAATGAGTAATATCCAGCTCCAAATAAAATTTATTATTTTTCGAATGCTATATCGCAATTTAAGAACAGGACAAACTTTGCAAATATTGCCTTCCATCAACAAGATTTCAATATTGGCTGTGAATGGAACTTCTTTGCCACAAGCAACAGTAAGGGACCATCCGTGTTGGAGCCACTATTAAGAGGACTTCTAGAATGTATTCCTTGAGAAGTGTTGACGAGAGCCTTTTTAATGCTGCAGAAGGATTTTTTGAATGGTCTAAAGATAAAAGCAACATGAAATCTGTTCATTTCGGTTATATAAGCAAAGTAGAATATGCAAAAACCAAAACTTTGGTAGCTATAAGATTGTAAATCAAATTTCATTGTGATATCTAACCATTTTTAACTACTTTTAGTTAGAAAATACGTTACCTCCAATTTTACAGCCCTCTGGTGGCGATTTGAAATTTTATTATTAGTATCTATCGTACGGGGCATTCCACTTATTGCATTTTTGGCTTTGGTGAGTAAATTGGCGTCATTTTCCCATACTTCCTTTATCGCTTCGATCAATTCTGATTTGGTGGGCGGGCTCTTTTCTCCTACTTTTTGTTTAAGATAGCCCAGATATTTTCGGTAGGATTCATATCTACTATTTACTGACCAATCAAGGATTTCGATGCCGTTGGCCCTTAAATATTTGGTGACTTTCACGCCGTATGGCATGGAGTTTTGTGCTGACCAAATCATAACTCTAACTGTTTGTTTGACCTGCTGTTGGACACAGGAAGGTAAATATTCTTCTCCTTTTGATCTACTAACGGTCTTGCACATTGGTAGTTTCAAAGTCATCATACTCTCGCCACTGAATACAACCTAATCAAGAAATAGAACAAAATAAATTTGAAAGAGACGTTTATTGAAAAGTGTAACTTTAAAATATTATTAAAAGGACTTTTTTTGGTTGTACCTTTTCCCAGTTCACTCTAGTGAAAAAAATTAAACAGTTCACTCTAGTTAAAAAGGTTCAAGTACCCAACAACACGTGAGAATATGATTGGGTGAATCAGAAACGCTTGTGCCTGCATTCAAGCAGTTCTCAGTTGTGTACAGTCATTTGAAATGCGGATTAATAAGTGTATTAAAGTGAAGGGCCATCACTTTGTAACTTTGAGCACTTAGTTTAAGATAATAGTAGTTTATTCAACAGCCATTTACATTATTGAATGGAATTGAGTTATAATTTAAAAGTAATTGAAAACTTGAGAAATACAATTTGTTTTAAGACTAATTTATAGTATTTACAATAAAAACTGGTTTTTTTTATTACAAACGTGTTGTAGAGTCGTTTGCAAATTGAATTTCGAATTGATTTCAGCGCCATCAATCATGAATCGAAAAAAATGTTTCAGACAAATCCTACGAAGTTTTAGCCATAGAATCTGAATCTGCAATAAAAATAGGGATTCCCATTTAAAATTTAAAATTTACCCCTGCCCCATTTACAAGGAGAGGAAAGGAGGACAAATTTTATTACTAACGTATTTCCCGTGCGGAATGATTAAATTTTGTTTATGGACGTTTATCCGTAGAGAGCTTATTTTCGAGATATTTGAACGTTTCAGGTTAAGAAAACCACGCGGTTTACAAAATGATTCCAAAATAAATTTTTAAAAAATCAACCAAAATAAAAAATTGTCATTTGACCTTAATTTATTAATTTGAATATTGAACTGCAAGTACCAACTAAAACACCGATACGATAGAAGAGGATCTAGCAGCTTGAAAGAGTATTCCTACTAGCCACAAGAATATGAATAAGGTTCCAAGCTATCCTCTGTAAGTCAGAGAATTAGTTCGAGAGAAAAGGAAAGCAAGAAAAGCCTGGCAGAGGAATCGTGCACTGCAAAATAAAAAGTACTCAATTATCTATGTAATAAACTGAAAAATCTAATTAAGGAAATTAAGAATACCACAATCAACAAATACTTAAGTAGTCTGACTGAAGAAAAATATACTGAGTACTCGCTTTGGAAAGCTACAAAATTTCTGAAGAGTTCAAAAATGCAGGGCCCACCACTTAAATGTGATGATAGAAGCTTGGCTAGAAGCGCGAAGCAAAAAGCGACGCTGTTTGCCGAATACCTGGAACAAACCTTCCAACCTCTGCCTAGACAATCAGCAGATGAAAATAAAACTCCAGTAAACAAAGTGGATGAACTTAATATACGAAAAGTTACGCTACAAGTAACCAACAACTAAAATGCAAGAAAATCTCCTCGATACGGTCTAATTACAGGCCAAATAGTTAAAGTATTACCTGAAAAAGGACTAAGAAAGTTGCTCCAAATAATGAACGCAATGTTGAGACTGAAATATGTCTCAAGCCAATGGGACGAAGGTAGCAGAGGTTATCAAGATACCAAAACCAAACAAACCAGCTAATGAAAAAAAAATCGTATAGATCGATTTCTTTGCTTCCAATAATTTCAAAAATTTTCGAAAGATTACTGCTGAAGAGCTTAAAACCAATAACAGAAGAAAGAATTCTAATTCCTCCAAATCAATTTGGATTTAGAAAAAATCACTCCATTGTCGAACAGATGCATAGAATTACAAACGTAGTTGAAGATGTGCTTGAAAAAAATATGTTCCAGTATCTTCTTGGATGTAGCTCAGGCTTTTTACAAAGTGTGGCATCATGAGATTTACTAAAGTTTTTTTATCAGATTCTAAAATCTTACATAACCGATCGTTACTTCCGGGTTAAATATGAAGGAGAATACTCTGAATTAATGAAAATATCAGCAGGAATACCGCAAGGCAGCGTCCCAAGGCCAGTACTGTATCTTCTCTGTACACAAGATCTACCAAATGCCGATGAAACAACCAGTGCAACATTCGCTGATGACACTGCAATCCTTAGAATTGGTAACACCATAGAAGAAGCGACAATAAAACATTAGAGAGCCACTAACACAGTGAGCAACTAGACGAAAAGGTGGCGATTCAAGCTGAATGAAGCAAAATCACTATCAGTACATATTATCTTTACAACACAAAAAGTTAACTGGATACCGGTGGAACTTAACTCGCAACAAAATAATTCATGGTTTCCAAAGTGAAGACCTACGTGGCATAGTGAATGCACCGTACATAAGAAATGACAACCTACATAGGGATTTAAAGATGGAATACGTCAGCGAAGAAATCAAAAGATACACGAAACAACACTTGGAGGATCTTAGTCAACACCAAAATGATGACCATCCGTAGTATGCTGGAAAACACCAATTTAGTGAGACGGTTTCGAAGGACTAATCTTCTAGATTTAAGCTCAAATTGGAACCGCTAAATTAAATTAAATTTCAAACATATAGGTATTAGCCAATGGGCTACTCATTTATTAAAGATAAATTACTAGACGATTATAAATCAGTTGTAATAAATCCATTTTAAAAAATTTCGACCTTGAGTTTTTTGGGGTCCTTGACTCCGAAAAATTGGGTTTCGCAGTGGTGTCTGTTGGTCTGTATATCTGTCAGTGTGTAGCCCAGATGGTTGAATCATTCAAACTGCAATTTAAAGTTTAAACTTTTTCATAAATTTTGTGGTTTCTGCTCCCAGCTTCCGTGAACCAGAAAATTTATTTTGCAAATATTTCAAAAATATACAATTTACCTACAAGTTAAATATCTCAAAATTCGCTGTTCGTAAAAGAAAGTCGTGTATAGGCCACACCACAATTTTTTATATTCGATTCAAAATCGATTTCGATACCAACAAACATCATCTTCAGTTGAAGCTATACTTATTCCTTAATATAGCTTCAACTGAAAGAGATGTTTGTTGGCATCGAAATCAATTTTTAATCGAAAATAAAAAATAAAATAAAAAATTGCTTTTTAATTATTTTTTTATACTTATAATTAGGCTTAGGATTCTTAGGTAAACAAATATTTTTTTTTTTTGGAAAATCCAAACCAACTTTTCCATAAACTGCGTAAGTTAGAACAATAAATTAAGAACAAACCAAAAGTAGAATTAAAATAGCTCAATAGTTTACTGTACATTCTTTGATGATATTCTTCTATAAAAGCAAATTTTGTGACTGCCCTCTTTATTCGTGGGCCTACTAGTAGCATGGCTGTTGAACGAGTTTATATCGGCTGAAAATCTTGAAAATATAGTTTATCTCCTTAAGAATGGTATCGACAACCTGGCTGAACTCTGGGTCCGAGCCGCCGAATTGTTCAAAGTTCCATTAAATTATGGATGGTTCCATTGAATTATGGTATTTTAGACCTATTTAAGCCATGAAACAAATTTTCAGGAGATTTGGTTTGACCTGATGTTTTACACCGCCTGACATTTCCACAGTATATTTGTAATGCTATTGAAACGAAAAAATAAAATAGGTCTAAAATACATGTTAAAAAAATTCAAGCTGTATGTATAATTCATTTTGAATTGCCTTTGATTTAATAACATTTTGCACAATCCTGGGGAGGCTCAGGCCCGCAGTTGCCAAGCAAAGTGGTCGATACCAATCTTATAATCAAAAACTAAATTTTCATAAATTTTCAGCCGATATAAAACTATTTTAACCAAACGTTTACTGTTTTTATATCCTTTATATTAACTTCACCTGCTTGATTGCTTGCTTGAGCGTCCTTACGATCTTCAAGTTCAAAATTGACCCACTTCCCGTGATCCTCTCGCGCTGAAATTTTGTACATCGACTTTTGTCACCTAACAATACTTTTTGGCAAAATTTCAGTTCGATCAACATACTATAACTAAGTTTTTTCTCTAATTTTCAATTTAAAAAATTCAATCTAGTAGTGTTCCAAATGTTTTTTCAAGTAAGTTTAAAATTCAAATTTGTTTTTTGAATGACCCTTACCAGAACCTTCTAGAGTATAGAGCCATAATCTTAATGACGTATTTTTTAGAAGCTTTTTTAGTGGTATAACTTTTCACTGATTTCCATAGGAATCCATAGTAAAAATGGTGTTGTTTAGCTTCAAGTTTTTCAATGAAAAAAGCAAAAATGTCATAAAATGTTTATATAAAAGTTTTCTACATATCTTTAAGAACAATATACAAGAAGGCCATATTGGTATTAAGTAAATATTAATTGCAGAAATATTAACATTAAATTATTTCTAAAATATATTTTTTCGAACTTTCATTTTGAAAAATACATCAAAGTTGGCTCTGACAAATTAAAATAATACTTGCTAAATTTATCTTTAGTTTTATATAGTGTACGTAAGATGTCTAAAATGGTCACAGAAAAATACGAAAAAAAATTGTTTAATCGCAAAATTATCACACGTTCCTATATTTTGTAAATTTGTTTTGCTTTTCCTACAATTTTTGAACTTGAAATTTCCCCAGGTGGTAATTTTTGGTACGATTTTTCCAAATTTTTACGGCCATCACTGCCATCTATGTAATGTATATTGACTTAATGACCAAACGAATCGTAGTAAGCTTTTATTTCAATTTGACCAGAATGTTGTTATTATGAAATTTTTTTAGTATTTTGGTTTAAATAAATCAATTATTACAAGAAAATGAAAACGATTTACTTAAACGATATTCATATATGATGAAATTCAAACATTTATGAAAATATTTCAGAAATCATAATTAAGAATTTGTAATGTTTTCATTTAAAAATTTGCCTTAGGAAAAAAAGTGATTTCCCATATGTTTTGTGTGTTTTACTATGCAAAGTTTCGTTTTTTCCTCGTTTCTAATTCCCTTATAAAAACTCAGATTTTTTGATTATGGCTCTATAAAATACAGGGTGCTCTGCCCTTACTCATTGAATTTTAAATTTTAGTCATGGTGAAGAAGGTCGAAACTGAATTGCAATCGACCGAGTCTTATACTAAAAGAATATACATATAGCTAGTCAAAAACTTTGTTTTTACGGGTTTTGTATTTTTTTAGACTATAAACCTTTATCAAAAATGAAATAATTCTCATCTAGTGAGACATTTATCTAATTAGTTCAACATTTTTAAAGTGTATGCAAAGGAATTCTTCGAAATTTAAATGAATGAAACGAGAGAGCATTGACCTATAAAAATATAGAAGAAGCAATACTACCCTCACGTTGTACTTTAGAGGTTTCCTTTACGTGTCCTAATTTTTAGTGTTTGGAGATGTGGAACCATTTTTGGAACCTATCTATCCTTCTATAAAATAGTGGTGTTAGTTTGTCACATTTCACAGCCAAAATCTCATAGATAATTGTTTTTAAAGAGTGAATTGAAATGATAAGTTTTAGTTTTGGTTTTATTTTTAAATTTGACCACAAATTTTTCATTTTAATCACAAATTTTTACCACATATTTTGCAATTTTTGTTACATATTTTAGGTAGATATTTTTGGTTTTTTAGAACCAAAAAATCTTAAGCCTACTTATAATACAATGTTTATTAACTATTTTTTAAGTGACTATTACGATGTAATTTAAGAGAAATCAGTGAATCATTTTTACACGTACGAGTAAAATCGCGATTCATGTGAATAGGCCAGAAGAATCATCCAAAATCATGAACGGTAATTGCCGTTATTTGTAGTTGCCGGAATTCTACAAAAAATGAATATTAAATGAGAATTCGAATTTCAAATAATAAAAAGATACAATTCGATTTATAGTATGCCCCTTTGTTTTGTGACTACAGATTCAATTTTTGCTTATAGGTATGTTTATCAATAATACAGTTCCCCCAATCTAGATATCATAAACATTTTTTATTTTTTTCCATTACTTGTAATTTCCATTTCACACAATCCTAATAAAATTCAATAGCCATAAATAATTCTTTTAATTTAAATACAAAAGTATATTAAACAGAGCGTTACGAGTGTTACCCAAAATGAAATATTTCATAAATTTCCCATTAAAAATAAAAAATTAAACGAAAAAGTTCATTTTGATTTTGATTTCTTATTGTAAGCTTTAATCTCGTAGCCTTGTTCCCCCACAAAAAAATTTGTTTCACTTGCTTTTTTTATTTTATGGAAAAACAAGTTAACAAAAAGGACAAAAGAATTAAAAAAGTAATTTTACAGAAACTAAAAACGAAAAAGAAACGGAAAAGTAAATTGGACCAGTAAAACTGTACACAATGAATAAGACACTTAAACTTATATACGCACATAACAAAAAAAAACGGAAATTTACCTAAACTTTGGAAGTTTCTTCCTTTCGGTGTTTTCTAACAATGTAAAATAAAAAAATATTTGTGACTTAACACACAAGTTAAAAGGGAAACTGGAAAATAAATAATAAAATGTTGTAAAAGAATTGTTCGCAAATATCTCGAAAGAAATTAAATTTACATAAGGTAAATAAATAAGAAGATAAAGTTAATAAGAATTGTTTTGATCCTAACATATCGAACCTGGTAAGGAAATGGTCTTTAATCGAGGTTTAACTATAAATTAGTTAGATTATGTTCGATGTGGGAAAGAATATTTTGTAGATACAAAAATTAAATTTTAAATTAAAAATTAAAATTAATATACGAAAATAGTTAATTCCTGAATATACGAAAATATATAATTCGGCAGTCTTGTTGTCCGAAGGTTGCTTAAAATTGGGAATAAGTTAAAGGGAATTGTTGTAGTCTGATTTAAAAAAAGAAGATGCTCTAATATAATTGTTTTGGTTATTCATATTCAAGTACCTTTTCTGGGGCTGCTTACCTGCATTCCTTAATCTTGCCCAACCACCTACACATTGCACAGTTTCATGCCAGCGTATAGTACTGACATGAAAGATGTGTTGGTCCATGAATTTTATGCACTTGAACAGAGGGTTGTTGCAATCATGGATCGTAAACATATGATAAAAAGCCAATCTGAGACACTACCTTTATACTATACTTATGCTTTAAGGTGTGAGGGCGCATCTTGCTTAATCAGCAGCAAACTTACATTCAAGTCTTATCGGTGGCACGAATTACAGACGGTGGACAAAATTTTGCAAACATCTCGGTTTTTTAACATTTTACTACTTTAAAATTATAAAATACTTTTTTTCTAACACCCTCCACTTGTCGGTTTTACGTAAAACTAACTATTGGATGGTGTTAGAAAAAAATAATATTTTATTATTTTAAAATAGTAAAATGATAAAAAACCGAGGTGTCTGCAAAATGTTGTCCACCGTCTGTGCAATCGGTTGATTGTACAAAGTTTCATTCAAATCAAATTTTGCCCGTTAGGGATTCGAAGCCGGTACCTGTAACGAAATGCAATGGAGTTTGGTCAGCAACTCAAAAACAACATTTAGAACAGGAAACCAAACTCCAATACACGTCAGTTAACAGATATCCACGTCATTTTATTGTCTCTGGGCGGTCATTTTGCCGGCTAAAGCTCAGGGAATGCGTGGGTTTTCCAGAGACATGACGCGGATCTAGTTGGACCGCAGGAAGAGGAATCGACAGGGTAGGACACAACAGCTTATTGTACTCTTCACTCACACACGAAAGCTACCCACCTCGAACTCATCCCTCGAAGTAATTTACTCAACTAACATGACACAAAAATAATAATAAGAATCGATAAAATAAAATAAAAATCAATGGCGGATCTTATGATTCAATTTGCGTAGAAACAAAATACGGTTATTTATTGCGAAATTAAAAATAATAAAAAAAAAAAAAAAATAGATCGAGAACAAGAAACAAAATTATAATTCCAAAAAAAAAAGGAAGCAACAAAAGCTTCTTAAAACTATTCTTAAAACTAAGAAAAAAAAAAAAAAAAAAAACCTACACCCTAAGCTAACTATTCTTAATAAACTAATTTAAATGTGAATAAAATAAAAATAAAAATTTCTTTACAGAAAATAATGTAATAAAAAAAAATAATAATAATAATTGTAAATGAAAATATTAATTAATTCAACTTGCAAAATTTTTTTTGTGAGGATGTTGCTGCCGGTGATTCCATATGTGACGTCATCTATTTTAATTTAATGGAAATTCGGATTCGATCTTTCTTTTATTTTTCCTTTTTTTTATTGATTATTTTGTTTTTAATTGATTATTAATCCATTATATATATTGGATTAACTTTTATTAACATTAATAACGAGAGGCTTTTACTATTTATTCCATGTAACAGTTTTGTTTTAGTTTTTTTTTTCTCGTTATTGCACTGAACTATCACTCGTTCGCACTAGATTAACTGTTAGTTAGTTTAACTGTTTCTTATCACCAAAACTATATATTTTTTTTATTTATTTATTTGTGTAATTTGTCCATTCACTTTTCTTTTAAAACACAGTTTTAAAATTATGTATGTACTTTATAATTTTATTTCCATTATTTTAATTCTTCGACACTTTATAGTTAATTAGACTTAATTTGATAAGTAAATATTTATGTTATTTAATTAATTTAAAAAAAAAATAATAATTAATATTTATAGTAATTTCTATGATTAAACGATTCTATATTATTTTTTTTTTTTATATCTCTACTTTCCTTTATAATTTTGACCATCGTCTTCAAAAAAATTTACATAACTGACTTTCAAATAGGAAAAAAAAAATCGTAAATTTTTTTTTTTTATATAACAACCGTAAAAAAAAAATCATACGATCGCCACACAATAGGAACATTTCGCGCCAGATTTGCATTACTATTCAAATTTTTTTTCCTAGTGCATTCGACCCATACAAAATATTTATTTGTTGTTGTTGTGATTCAAAACCCTTGATTGGAACGGCGAAATGCTTTCTCGTCGTTACATACCTCCCGATCCAACCGCCGCAGCAATTTTGCCCGTTTACCGATGGATTTGGTTAATTACAAAAAATGTAACGAAAAAGACTAAAATCTCACCTCGTTTTTCATCCTTTCACCAATTTAAAGTCCGGGATAAAACATTTTTATGAAGAGCTTGTTACCCACGTGTAATGGTTTTATTCCCCATATACTGCTTTTGATATAAATAAAAATGTGAAATAAAAACAAATCAAAAAATCGTATCCTTTTTTTCTAATTCCATAAATACTTTTGAGAATACTTTAAAGAGCTCGTTGAGCCCTATCTAACTATTTTTCTCAAATATAATTCGGTTCAGACGTTACGGGAAATTTGTCCCGAATATTGTAGATGGTTGGCTGTAAATTTGCGACTTGTCACCAAGTTTTTCGAAAATAATAATCGAATACATAATCGGATTGTGAAATAGGAGTGACGTTTTTATTTTATTTCTATGTGTATTGTCTTGTATTTTATATTAAAAGTTTTTGTTGTACAAAAGTTTATTTTTAATAAAATTAAAAATAATAAAACCTATAAAATGTATAAACTGCTCGTTATATTCAAAATTAAGAAGCTGTAAATACAGAACAAACGGCGTAGTGGTTAAGGCTGAGGCGGTTAGATCGGGTGGTACCGGCTTCGAATCCCGATAGGGACGGGGGGTGCAAAAGGGATTTTTCATCATCTGATTACGATCGGTGATGACGATGAACACAGCTTTGACCCCCTGTTGAGAGTGCAGAATCCATGGGCCGACCCACATTTCATGTCAGCACTATAGGCTGGCATGAAGCAATGTGTAGGTGGTTTAAACAAAAGCTGGTCTATAGCTACATGTCCTCAATTTGGCTATTACGGCGTAAAGTAGGGGACGGTAAAATGACCTGTGAAAGAGTTGGGTGTGCCTTGAGCCCCAGAAAAATTACGCAGATGAAAACATAGAAAATAAAAAGATGTTATAAATGGATTCTGTAGAATTTGTTATCAACTCAAGCGAAGACCAAGTGACAACATTCAATTCCAATCCATTAGACATGACAAATAAAAGGTAATGTTAAACAATTTGGTTATTTTTGGATTAAGGAAAAAATATTTCTATGAATCCCATTTCATTAAATTTTTCGGAAGAAAATTTTTTTGAACCAATAAATTTACTAACTGGTGGTCACATTAATACTAAAAGAAACAATCATAAATTAATACTCGGATCGTCAATTCTATTAATCGTCTATTAATTATAAACATTTATTGACCGGTTTCTCGTTGATATCTTGAAATCTAGGCAAGTTAATAAGAGTTTTAACAACTTTATAAACTAAGTTAATAAGAAAAAACTAGTAAACACCAGTTTATTCCACCTGATTTTCTGAAAGAATAATTGATTGAATCTATAAACTATTTAATTGTTTTAATATTCCTGTTATTCAGTCGTGATAGGGCATTAACTCTTTATTGTGTTAGAACATACTACCTTGATCAACAAGTTCTTGGAATAACCACCGTGTGGCGCTCCCATCGTTCCGATTTGAGTTCTGTATTTTTGTTAAGTTGGAACATCTGTTGTTTATATTCCCTCTAAATCTTAGCGTCATAGCTTGACATTTGCAAAAGTTACGTAGTCAAGAGTACATATATCTCTGTGTGTGTTGGCGATTTTTCCATTATTTCCTCTCGGCTGCTGAAACGTGTTCCCCGTAATAGTTTTTTAACTCGATTGAACAGAAAGAAGTCTGGTGTAGTCACCGTGTTTAATCGTCGATAATCCTCATAAGGTCGCCAATCGAGAACTTTTTTCTTAACCATGTGCAATTGGCAACAGACGGAAGATGCAGATGGCCTGCAAATCCCTAATCACACCATATGTTGAAATTCCGTAAACGCGGCTTTATGGCAGACACGGTCTAGTCTTCTTGGTCTTGATACAGGTAGTTGTCCTGCTGTGACAATGTGTGAACCACATTGTGTCGGACTGCCAATTTATATTGTTGCTGTTTGCCATTAATAATTCGGCTCCGCTGTAAGTTGAGGAAATTTTTTGAGCAAAGTGCCATAGCCGTTGGTGATTGAATAATGGATCGGAGTCGGTGTGTATACGTGAACCATGTTGGCATTGATTGACAGCTTTGTCGCTGAATCAACCAGCCGTTTATTCTTTAGATCAACCAATAGTCCGAATTTATACAAGAAGTCGG